>BMAO01038293.1:0-65518 GCA_019973975.1 Trichonephila clavata | reverse complement strand
ACAACAAAACTTGCAAAATAAATCCCAGAAAGCCTTCACACTTTCTGCAGGGCTTAGACACAATGATCAGTGTCTAAAAATACAAATATGAAATGATTAAGATTATTTGTAAGCACTTGCTCGCTTGAATGTAGCAGCTAATTGCTATCAGTGAACGGTTCCAATTTATAGTCTGCATGGATCTTTCTTGAAAGATCTGCTTATGTCATATATAGTGCTACTAATAGATTTCTCCAGCAATTTTCAGAAACATTCACAACATGAAGAAGCATGATGCGAATTTGTCTATAGCCAACATTTCCCCAAGGTTCCATTGAATGTCCATTAATGTAAGGGATGGCATTGCTTGCAAATATTACAATTATAGTAATTACAATTATTACTTGGGGAAACTTTGGGGCTAGTATTTATACTAATTCACAGCCTTTCAAGAAAAACACGAGATAGAGATATGTTAATTAGTTCGACTATATAAAGTCTATATATATATATATATATATAGGTTTTGTAGATTTAAAAGGGAGAAGGAGCCGTGAAGCTGTCAAGTAAGTTGAACATAGGAGAATTAACATCACAAACTTAGCGATCGTTCAATAGGTATTCTCTGAGATTAAATTATTAGATTGAAGCTTTAAGATAGTAGATTTAGAATCGGCCTGAGTTCATTAGTGATTGTTCTCCTTATCCATTTCTGGTAGTCTGGTTTACTTAGAATTGAGTATTAGGATTAATCGACGTTTTAGGGATCACTCCTAGGTTTCTTCTTATAATTAAACTTGTGCTTGTTTAAGTGTTTATTTAGAGCTTGAATAAATCTATTTGTTATTATGGCATTTGTTGGTGATGTTTCGTTTCCCCCCACACTTAGAGACGCACAGGATGGAGGGAGAGGGGTCCCAGTTAGGACCCCTCCCCCACAAACTAAACACAACAGAAAGTAAGAGTTGTAAATTATTTAAACTGTTTTAAGCATTCAATACACAAAATTTGTAACAATATGTAGCATACACATAAGAGATAAAACTATTTATACATACAACAGTAAAACTATTTTTAACAGGTGCATGCTAAATATTCAAACTGGGATCATTCTCGATAAAAGCCAAGAAGCAATGAACTTCTTTGCGTATTTGAAAAAATAAACCATATCCTCAATTGTAGGGGATCTACAAAGATGATCTCATTTACAATCAATTATTAATTCTGAGATTTCTTATATTTATGGACTAGTTCAGCCCTGCAGAATTTTGGGGATTTTTGACAAGAACATTGTAATATTATTTAATGTATTTCATGTGTTATGTTTCTTAGCCTTAAATTTGTTCAGTGTGTGCTTTGTACTTTTACAGACAATTAAAAATTATTAGCAAAAAACTGAAATTTGAAATCTTTGTACATGCAACAAAAAAGGGAGGGAGTGCGGAATTCTGGTAGCTTTCAAGCTTAAAAAAATATCACAGTTAGTATCTCAGAAATATATATATATATATATTGTTAACAGATACTTAAATTCTTTATAAAAAATTTTAATGAAACTTTCTCTCAGTACACACATTTTTTCCCGACATATTTACAAAAATAGGCATCAGGAATTCCCTTTATCCCAATCATATTTAATATTTTCTATTCTAATTGATTTATCTTTTAACTCTTAGAATTGATAAAAAAAATGTTTTCCGATTTGTGAAATAAAAAATTTCTTGAAAATTAAATTTGATTAAATCTTAGGCATACTGTTTCCTTAACACATTTTAAATTCTTAATTCAGCAGAATTTTTACAAAAGGATTATGAAGAGAAATGTATCATGTACATATACACAGAAAGAAACATCCATTCTAGGAAAAATTCTAGAATTTAATTATATATAAATAATCCATTTATATGATTACCCCCCCCCCCAAAACAATAACAAATCTAGCCAGCCATTTTAACCATCTGTAACAAAAATTTGAAAAATTAATTCTGTTAAAAAAATTGTATGCTTAACTTGCACAACCACTGTGATGTTTTTAGGTTATACAATTTTTCATGAAATTAAATGATTTTTGATTGACTTCAACATTCTTCTTTCATGTAAACAAAATAAGACATGTTAAAATTAAATTACATGCATTACATAAGTATTTCCTGTAAAAAGACAATAAACAACATTCAGCTAGTACTATCCAAATTTCCCAAGACTTAGTAATGAGTTTAATTGAGGCTGAATAAGCATCCACTCGAACAGAATGACAAACAAAGTAAACTTGTGAGAGCATTCTGGGAGGTTTAAGTACCAGTATTCAAAGGGGGAAAGTATACAGACATGAAATTATACTAGAATAACAATTCTAAAAAAATTGTATCAAAATAGTTTCCGTGATCACCTCCTTTCTGCGTGGCCATTGCCCACATGTCCCTCCATCCAATGACTTGTGCTTTTTTGCTTCCCAGTCGTTTCAGCAATTCCCTAGCAGGTTGCTTCATCTGGAACGTCCCCTCATCCTGAAAATAAAAAGACTTCACTACTCTCATCACTTAGCTTAACTATCAGGCAATCTAAATAAAGCTATCAAATATTTCAACTCATGGGGTCTCAAGGGTGTTAACTTTTTCTGGGGGGCTGAAAATATAAACAATATTCAAATACATATAACTCTTTTAAATTTAAATTAAATAATTCGAATCTTTTAAACATAATTTATAAAGGAATAAGGCTTCAGAAAAGTGTAAAATGTTTAAAATATAATCATAATTTTAAAAATTATAAGCATATGAAACTAAGAAATTTTTTTATAAAGAAATATTAATTACGTTTTATTGCGTGCATGCTATTTTCAAAAGTATTAGCTTTAATTACTAGCAATAAGTTGATTTTATAAAGTTAAATGTATCCTTATTACACCGTAGTAAATTTAAATAAATAGAATAATAAATTATATTTTTTAAAAAATAAACAAAATTATATTTTCAAAATTTTTTTTAAAAATTTCAATATTTTCCAAATATTTTGAAATACAAAAGACATTCTTAATTTACTAGGGCTTAAAGTGTATGACATTTTATAATTCTATACAGTTTTATGCATCAAAGGCTACTATTTTAGAAAATAGTGTGCATGCAGTAAAACTTAATATTTCTTATAAAAAAATTTCTTATTTTCATATGCTTATGATTTTTAAAATTATTATTATATTTTAAAAATTTTAGAATTTTCTGAAGCCTCATTCCTTTATAAATAATGTGTAAAAGAATCGAATTATTTAATTTTAATTTAAAAGAGTTATATGTATTTGAATATTATTTATATTTTCAGCCCTCCACAAAAAGTTAACACCCCTGAGACCCCTTATGCTACACAGTTTAAAGACAATAAAATTCTGAAAAAAGAGAGAAAAAAAATTTTAAGTAGTGCAAAAATGCATGCATAGCCTTAACCTGGGAATGGTCACTTGGGGCACAGAGTCACCCCAGGCTCATGAAATAGTTAATTCTGGAAAAACTGTTTATTTATTACCAAAAAACTTATCAGTATCCTTCTATATGAGTCTCTTCATGGAAACTAAAATGTATTTGTCACATATCTCCCTCTTTTTTGGGATTGGCACATGTTTTTTTTTACAATCTTAAGGTACTTGGAGTGACTGAGTTCCCTGTGTGACCACTTTTGTTCCAAAATATTTTTTATGGACATGCTACATTTTCCCCCTGTGAATGACTTAGTGGTTTTTGATTGCTGTGTTGTATCACTTATTATGGTTTATAAATGTAAATAAGAAAAACGTAAAAAAAAAAGGGGGGGGGATCTGTGATATGTGTTGAAGGAAGGTGAAATTGATGAAGCAAGGGAAGAGCCTGCTGAGATAATGCATATTAATCATGACAGCAAAAGTAAATTTCAGAAAAAACAAGCAAGAAAAAGTTCAACATGCTATTTATTGATTATCAAAGGACAATAAAACTACAATGACTCAAACAAGTTAAGATAGTTTTGCCTGCAAATAAAATTTCTGTAATGTTAGTGAGTAGTGTGTGATCTGTGTCCTTTATTAAAGTTACGCACATTTGAAACTCCTAGGATCATCTTAATTGATATTTTTTAAATCAATTTTCGAAGAAAAATTGAAAAGTCTCTTAAAGTAGATAAGTATACTTTCTCTTAGTTAAATTATTCATTGGAATAATGATTTCTGATGTGTACAAAAAATGATTATAAAAAAAGGATTGGGGTCACTCAGTCAACCCAAGCAACCATCAATGTTAATATCAAGTGTGCGCTAAATGCAACTGCATTATCTATCATCAATTGACGATAATGAAAGGCAATGATGGAAAATGTACTTTGATCGTAAAAATGAGAATCCTTCCATCTGACACCATGTTGAGGAACAGTGACATTGCTTCATCTTCATGGGGCGAGTAGGTGTCAAACATGCGTTGAGCCATCACACTGCCCTGTAACACAACATTTCATTCTCGTTATTCGAAATTCATACCCCATACAGCTTGAAATCATTATCTTATATTATCCAATAAAATGGAACTCAGGTTAAAATTCCAAGATAAGTTTATTTGAAACAAAAAATAACATTTGAGATAAATCAAACTGAAGTATTAGGAGTACTGATCAATGTGATATATTCATATAATCTTTTTAAAGAGCATCAGCTTACAAATAATATGGGATGCAAAGGAGAAAATAAGTTATTTCAACAATAAAAGAGAAAAAACCTAATAAAGTTACAACAAAGGAGCAAAATATTTGTGTTTTCAAAAAGGAAAAACTCACTGTTGCCTGATTTAGGACTAGTACATGGATTCCTCTTCCTTTATTGTCTTCTGCATCTTCAAGAATCTAATTGAGAGAGAAATCATATATTAAAATAAGCTAATGATTACAATCAACAAATTGCACTTTTTTTTTATAAAAAAATTGACATTTTGGTGAGGGATCTCAATGTTTTGAACTCATCAATGATTGAATCCTGTTTCGGTGCACTTCTTGGCAACAAAAATGGTTATAAGTTTGCCCAAATAGCAATCATCGTTTCTAGTAACCCTATTGAATACATAACAGTGTAAAATCTACCCCCTCTCCTTTATATTTTCACCTGTAAAAACGGTATTCTATATCGTTTTTTTAACACTCAACAAGAGTTTTTGTCAAAAAGAAGAATAAAATCTAAAGTTTGAAAGTAAAAGAACAACTGATGATACTTTCATTTCATTATTATAATGATTATTTTGAGATAAATGCAGCAGTTACGTTAGAAAAAATCTGCCAAAATATTTTGTTCTGAATTCAACTGAAATTATACTTAAACAAAAAAAAAAAATTGAAGATATTTTTAAAAAATGGGTCCATTGAAAAGATGTTTTCAATGGGCTCATTTCACATGATGTCACGATCATGTGATGAAGATGAAATGTGATCATGTTTTCTCTCTCATTTGCTTACTCCTAACTCAAGCCAGACACTTCTTTGTTTATTATTGCTACAACGATCTTGCTCTTGCACTTTTACATTCTTACCCCCTAAAATGTCGTATTTAACTATATATGGTTGCTCGATAATAGTAAAAGATAAGATGATAGCAGGAAAAATCTTTTTTAATATTGCGGTAAAAATTTGAGTGTTTTGTAAACATGAATAAAAATTATGAAGCATAAGGATTTTAAGCATCTCCTCACATAATACACTTTGAAGATGAATGTTTTCAATACCAACCACTTAGGTATTGTTGCCAGCTAAAACCGAGCTCCATTCTTGTGAATACAAAAATAACATCTTTTAAAAGAATTTTGGATAGATGTCTACAGGAATACTACATTTTAACTGCATGTCTTGATCATGAACGAAGGCTACTTACGGTGGTACCATCCACTGACACTGAGACTTTTGACTGACTGGAAAGGACTTCTACGGTTAAGGTTTTCGGAAGACTTTCTTGCAGGCGAAAACTGTTGTGACGCTTTTCGCCGCCGCCGAGCCCATCGGAATCGTCTGCAGAGAAAAGAAAAGCACAAAGTGTATAAAAAGTAGACTTCATCAAAATTTGAAACAGAGATACAGTACAGTAGACAGATAAAATTTTCAGATAATACTGTGCACAAACTTTTTTTATGGGGTAGTGTGGGCTTTATTTTTAAAAAACAAACATGTAAAAAAAAAAATTTAAAGATTTGTTGCACTATGGGTGAAGTTTGACACTATCTTTGTGCATCCCACTATTTACAGAAATCGCTTTAGGTACTTATGGCTACATCAGTGATTTATTGCCAAACATTACTGCATGCCTGATATTAATCGGGCAAAGATTTTATGAATTATGGCAACCTATTCGATACTATTCAAAGGACAATAGTTAAAATTTGCCTAAAATAGCTGATGGGATAGTTGATCATTTATCAACATCATAAGAATGATTGATGATAAAGCAATACAAGTGATATTGATGGTGGACCTTGTATTTTTGAATATCGGTCAAGTTACAAGGATGACACCCGAGTCCACACCCCCAACTCCATACTTCCATACCACGCCAGCATGAGCTCTTTATGATATGTTTAACGTGCATCAGCCCTACTGCATGACGAGTCCTTCAGTGACATCAGGAATTGAACTAACCCTGATGGCATAAAATACATAAGTACCTTTTTTTAAAAAGACAGAGAGAACAAGTATATTTTACTTTAAATAGAAAACATCAGTATTTAATGAGAAGGGGGAGTGGCACCTCTCAACATTTCTTACCTAGAGAAGGGATGTCTTCTTGGAGTTTGCGACTTGTGTCCAAAATAAACAGGATATTGATCACAACAGTGATCATCAAAACAACTAAAAGCAGGAACTGTAAAATAAAAAGAAAATGAAACCCATTAAAAAAACTATAGGTAAAAATCATGATAAGTCTATTAATGCAACCGACACCTTTGGCAATAAAGAGATAAAACTCTGGCTAACTCGTTTTTCTGCATTGGATTATTTATCCTCAACATCAGAAGAATTCCACCAAGTTGGCAATTAATAACGACGTGTGGGCTAATAGGATCCAACTGAAATCAATCAGTTTTTTTCTTAAAATAAGATATTTGAAATCTGGTCTCTTGCTGTTACAAATGGTAAAATAGCTCACAATTCGTTTGATGAATAAAAATTGATAAAAACAAAAGGGTGTTTTTTTCCGGTTTTTATTTATTGACATCCGATATTAACAGGAAATATTAATTTCTTTATCAGTTACATTTTTATGTCAGTCTGTAAAGTAATGAAACGGGGTTTCCTTTCTTTCGGTAACTATCTAAAAAAAAAAAGAGATACTTATCAGACAAAACAGGAGAAGTGTATTCTATATAGACCTCACAATTCTCAAAAGAATGTTTTTTTAATCCATTATCCAGCAATGCAAAGACTATTAATGGCAGACCGGTAATTGCTTCATTCGTGTTCAAGTGACAAGTATGACACCCAAGATGGCATCACCTTCTCCTTACTCCTTTGCCAGACCAATAGGAGAACTTTGATCTACAAAAAATTCACCATGTAAAGACTTACTACACAAAATGCGGTTAATGAATTCGTATCTTGCACACATGGGTCAACTGAAACAGCACTGATCACGAGTTCATTCATGACTGACCCTCCTCTTCAAGTGTACCCATTATAACATACATATTTTGTACTAGGTATTATTAATTTTAAGGTGTAAATAAGATAATACGAGATCTGGTTAAAAAGTAAAAAGGCTCAATAAAAGGGATACTTATTTACAATTTATAATGAATTCCTGTATTTTGTGAATCCACCTACTCTTATTTTCCACTGGTCATCTTCAGTTAACTGTTTTAGTAACTGTGACATTCTCTTCTTCACAAAATTGAATGACTCAAAACGAGTTCCTTTCAACACGAGTTCTGCTTCTTTTAAGGAAAAATTCATGGAGTGCTGATTCAGGGAAATATGAAGGATGTTTCAGTGTCAACCCAAAACTGCTTTGATGAGAGTGCAGTGAGCAAAGAAGTATTGCCTTGATGCAGAAGAAAACTCTTTTGCTAGACAAAGCTCCCCTCCCACCATCACACTGCCCCAGCTGTCGGAGGATCAGACAGTGATGAGGCTTGCTCTGCAAGATCTCACATGCTCAAAGACCCTGAATTCCCCTGACCCTCAGCAGCAAGATGATGGATAACGGCGATAGACCTCATCATTTAAAACAATGGTTAAGTAGCACTCAGCACTCCCAAATTTCCACACCACGGCAACGAGATTGGCCTTTGACGTTCAAAACCTTGCACCAAAATTCTAATCCATGACTTGACAGAAATGCCAATCACGAGTTTGTTCATTGCATTCGAAGAACTTGTTACTTTCTATATACAGAAAACACTTTGATTTGTTTTGTCACAAGTAATGGATTGGTGTTATATTTAAAAAAGATTCAGAAAAACAAAACAGTTTTTAAATGAAACGATTAAGCACAAACGAATATTTTAATTTTCCTCCAGCTTATCTTCAATAAAACAAAAGTAGTTAAAAAAAAAGGAAATGGAAATTCTCAGCTTTGGGAAGTAAACAGATTTACATTTTGAAGGTTTATAATAATAAGTAATCTTATTTTAACTAGACATATTTTAACTAAAAATAAGACAAATGCAAAATGCCACTTCACCTGGAACAACTTGGAAAGCAACCTTCGAGGAGGCACTTGTCTGAGATACATGGAAGGCGAGAAGGGCACAAGTGGCTGTACTCGGGGGTTGGTTCTCCAGCCATCCATCCCGCAGCATTCCCTCACACGTGACAGGTACAGCTCATGGAAACTGCAACAACAGAAGCATTCCATAAATATGCACATACAAGAAAAGTATGATTCTCTTTTACTGCATTATTAGACAGAAAAATCACTATTGGAAGCGACACTGATACAACCGTGAAGACATTGGGCCTTGGGCACCTTCGACACTCTGTCCTGATCAACCTATTTTGCTGCAGCCTTAATCTGACATTGCAGGTCTGCGACTGGAAATGGGCTCCATCCATTTTCAGTGAGTGGATGGGCATTTATTAACTTCCTGCTTAAAGCAATACAAAGGATATCGGTGACAGACGTGATTTTGAATTGAGTCAAGTGATGAGGACGACTCTTGAGCTGACATCCCAATCTCCTAACTTCTACACCACACCAACGAGGAGCCTCTGAGCTTCACGCGTGACAGATTTGTGCAGCGGCCCCTCTACATGGTAAGTCATCAGTGGCAACCCATCAACACCTGCCACGAATTTGTGACCATAACTACAAGGCTACAGTAGATTATTCATTTTCAGGTCTAATTGCTTTGGCAGGTGAGTTTCTGCACTTTTCAGCTAAGCGGTCTTTAGTGGCATTCAGAATCGGCAGAAGCAAGGCTGGCTACCATGGTTGAAGCAAGGCTGGCTACCTTGGTTGAACCAGAGCAGAAAGAGTGCAAATTAGTACAACTTGTTACAGCAAAATCAGAACAAAGTCATTTTGTAGAAACTACATTCATGTTCAATTGAAATAAATAATGTTGAACTCTACACTAAATATATTATCAATAACTGAATGTTAAGAAACGGGTTAAATATAGTTGTTTCAATTTCCATTAATTCCTCTGATAATTTCAATAGTTAAGACATTTTTTCATACAACAATATGATTGGCGAGAAGGCATTTGTACTACAATTTCAAATATGTATAGCATATAAGAATGACATTTGTATTAAAATTACAATGTAATTTATAGTACTATTCACCTATCTCAACAGAAACTTGTGCTTATGTGACTAGTACCGTAGTCAGAAAACCATATAAATGAATTTATAAAATACTTTATTATTCATGTACCATAGACTAGCAATCATGAAGAATAATAAAAAATTTAATATCATATTTGACATTTAATCGTAAGAGCTGTCTTGACGAACTGTTAAAAATCCATTTAGTACAGAATCGTTAAAATGACGACAGTAATTATTTTCAGAGTTTAATGATGAGGAGTAATCTTTATAGCCATTGAGTCTCTTATGTGACCCATATAAAATATCAAAATTGATTAAATGTCTGTGTATTAGTTCAACTAATTAAAATATGTTATGAAATGACATGAAATACTATTATCCTAATTGCAAGTGTATTAACAGTAGGGATAACAATTTTTCTTTTTTCATTTTGCTATTATTTTTGAAAAATTATTGCGTTTTAAAAGATAAATTTCATATAATGAGTAAAATACAAAAAATACTGAAGAGATTTATCAAAGAATAAAACTGAAACATTCTTATGCTCATCCGTACAGAAAAAAAGAGAATGGGATATATCAGTAAGAATGGCAGTTATTTGAAAAGAAATGTGTCACTTTCATGGAAAATAAAATAAATATATGTCTAGTTAAATGACATATAAAGATTTAATTCTTTACCATTTAATTAGAAAAAAGGATTATTTTTTTAAAAAAATTATCAATTTTTTCTCTTGATTCCACGTTTTTTTAAAACATTATTTTAGTTCAAATATCATTCCAACGGATTATAATGTAAATAAGTATAATTAGTCTTAATATTTAAATACTTCTAATAATTATGAATGTTGCAAATAAATGTTCAAATCATATTTCTTCAAAAAGACGGCGCTAACACTAATTTTTTTCTGTTCACTCTTTTGCTTTGATGAATTGGCAACAGATCTGATGTGTACATTCTAATATTCCAAAGTGTTTTTTAAAGAAAAAGAAGAATCAGTAGCAGTCACTAGAGCTGACGAACAAAACGATTCGAAATTGATAATGTCATTTTATTTAATATCGAATAACGTGTGAAAGAAACGAATCAATCCAGTACAGACATTTTAAAAATTGAATAATCCTACGAAACCAGGTGGGAAATAACACAGTGAGGTCACAAATAGATCATTGAATCACAACTGTTATTCATAAGTTTAAAAAGGAAATCGCATTCTTTGTATATGAAATGCAGAAATTGATACAACTACGAAAATAAATGTATCTATGCAAACTATAAATAATACCGAAACCATTTTAATGCTAAAACTTGGAAATGTTCACCACAGATGGCGCCACGAGAATTCCTAATACAAAACTTATAATGCGGTAAGGCAGGGGTGGCCAACCGTTTTAGGAAGAGTGCCACTTTTAGATAAAAAAAATAATTAAGCGTGCCACTTCCAACTTTTCGTGAACAAATAAATGGTGAAAAAATGCTACTTAGTTATGTTCATAATAGAAAACATTTGATTCAAATCTACAACAATATCTGACAGCCAAATCGTGTAAATTTGAAAAATTGTTTGTTAGTACAAATTTCCGAAATTCAATAAAATTCCTTATATTTGCTTTTCAATGTAATAGGGTGCTATATACAATAATTTCGGTTTGGATTTCAGGTGGGTGACAATTAAAATTTTGCGGAGAAATTGAATAAAAGATTTATGAAAAGATATGCATTTTTTTATCATCTTGAAAATCACCAAATTTAGGACTGAAAGAATCCTGCAAAAATGGATATTAAATTTTTAAATCTATCACAGCTTGGAGCACTATTAATTCTGATAGATAATTCCCGCATTAATGTGAAATATGTTCATTTTCTTCTGCAAAATCAAGACAAAAAAGTATAATTTTTTCCTCAAAAGAAGGTATTCGACCCACTAGGGTAGGAAAAATACAATCTTTTCTCTGTAATCTTAAATTTAAATTATTTTAATGTCCCATAATATCGGTAAGGAAAGCAAATTATACAGCCTGTCTTCATTCTAGATTCTAGAATAGCAGGAACTCACTGGGCAATCCAGGAGTTTCCTTCCAGATATTTAAAAATATATATATATACGCTTCCTAAAATTCCAAAGTCTCGCAAAATAGTGAAAAAAATCTTTGGAAAGCTAACTCGCACAACAATGTAGGTGCATTCTCTAGACGACAAATTTCTACTGTAACTCATTTAAAATAATTTTTTTTTACAAAAAAAAAAACCATTTCAATATAATTGTAAATTAAAAATTGTTTCTTATATTATCTTTTTTAATTTAAAAATATTTTTTATGAAGTCTTCGCGTGCCACTGTTACAACTCCGCCGTGCCACATTGTGGCACGCGTGCTGTACGGAAACGAAAGTTGTCGCTACAATATATAAGAATTTAATATTTACTAAATTAAAACAATTGTTTTCAGGATGGCAATATCGCCTTTTGTGCCCAATATCCATGCAGCGACTACAAAAAAAGTACAAAAAGTTTCTTTTTCTAATGGGGCTGCGGATTGGTATTTTAAACCGTTGCAGACCTAGTACATTTCCCCAGGAGCTGGTATCACTTTTTAGTGCTGCACCATATAGGCGATACCATTTACAGCAAGCAATTTTGACGCCCAGCTTCCTCCACAAGAAGTACCCACATTGCATTATTGTGGCTATTAAACATATTTATACTCACTTTGGCGTTTTATATGATATATTACTATCGCTTTATATTACTACTAGTCTGTGACTTTAGACGGGATAACTTCATCTTGGAACATTTTAAGTTACGAAACTCATACGTGTAGACACCCTGTATAAAAGAGAAGATTTTTTTATATATATATATATATAATGGAGCCAGATTAAGAAAAGTTGAACTTAAAATAAGATCCAGAAATCTGAATCCGAGATCTGCAAAAACAAGATCAAAATGAAAAAAAAAGTAACTATTTTTTATTGTATTCATTTTTATTCGATAAATCATCGTATCTCATTAAATCCTCTCAGAATATTCAACAGGATAATTGCAATCTCGAACATCAGTAAAATCCGTACCATGTTATCAGTAGGATCGTAATAAAATTTCATATAAACAGGTTATTTTTTTTCTTTTATTTCCCATATCGAAAAACAATATTTGAAAATACAACTGACGAAATCGCTCTTTTCTTCCTTTATTTTTTAAAAATCCTTTTCAACCTGATTTCTTCATGCCAATGGTTTTCATAAAATGTTTGACCTCTCGTTTCTCGAACTGAAGCGAACACGCGTCCATTGATCGCTTATTAACCTCGAACTCAAAAGCTACTGACAGACTATTGGCAACGGACCCATGTCGAGAGACGGGGACGAGCTGGTATCTCCCCTTCCAAACATCATAACAACGTGAGAACTTTAATACTCAACAGATTCAACGTCTCTACAAGGAGGGTCAAAGGAAGTCGAAAAATTTAAGGTTACAGCACGATTCAATTGACAAAAATCGGTACAAAAATCAATTCTAATTTTTTTAGCCAAAGTTTTTCTTTATATAATTTTCTATAACCTCTCAAAATTTGAAAGCTCTAAGCTTAAAAAATGCAGAATTATGATAGCTTTTACGTTCGTTTTTATTCATATCCCTATGGCAGGTCAAAACTTCAAACTTACTTATCTCAGAAAGATAAAATAACTAGTTTGTCTTCATTTAAAATGCTAAGGCTTTTTTTTTCTATTGTGTCTAATACATGATTTTTTTTTTTTTACCTATTGCTAATAGTACATGCAACAAAAATTGGTATGCATTTTTGTAAATCAAAGTAATATTTATTTTTTTTAAGGAATGTTCAATAAACTTTCATAAAAAGTATTGTACGAATATCAATCATGCCATCGCAAAACCTGTCCAACTTTTGTTATACATAGTTTGACGTAGTTGTAAATCAAATTTCATGCGTGTACGTAAATTTTTGTAGGAGTAGCAGCATTTTAAAATCACTTCACAAATTTCAATTTTCCTTAAAAAATTAAATGGCTAACTTTTCATGAAATTTTGAGCACAAAATCTGTTTTACATAGTATACACACATAGACAACCAAAAAAAAATTTTTAAATCCTTAAATTAAAATTTTTTTCTTAAATCGTACCATGTCCCTTTAATGTAGTTTAGTATTAGAGAGAGAGAATATTAACGTCGCACTGATTAGCAACACGAGGGCTTTTGGCGACGGTCCGCGTAATTTTGAACCATGGTCAAGTGACGCGGACGACACCTAAGCTGGCACCTCCCTCTCCTAACTACCACACCACACCAACGGGAGGACGTTTGAGCTCTCGACAGATTTAACGTGCATTGCTCCCCTACACGGCGGATCTTTAGTGGTACTAGGATCGAACTCATGACACGCTAGCCATGATCCGATGCATAGACCACTCGGCCAGTTTAGTATTAGAACGTCTGGGGTTTCGATTAACCTTAAACGTCCACCGGTGTCGTTTCGACACCGTAATATATTAAAAAATATCCGTCGGTCTGGTGTGTCTCTCAGTGGAACCTTTCACAATACGATCTTTCAGCTACTCGTGCATTTCCTTATGCCTTTCCGTAAATCAGGTGTCCCAGCTAGGTGTTCGTAAAACGTTCTATACTCATCTGTGGGTGATGACAGACTGCGGTAATGCAGTCCTCCAACGCTCTTGTGAACAAAGCCACCTAGCGCCGAACGAAGACGTTTCTGACCAAGGGTTGCTCCGCGAATCTGAATCCTTGTGATGCCACCTACTTTACCTTAAAGTTTGTCCCAAAAATTCTGGTCCAATTTAATTTCAAATTAAATTCATTTAATTAATTTTAAGTTAAAATTAACAAAATCAAAATTAAAGGTGGCAATGTTTAATGCAAATATGTTATACCAAGTAGCAGGATGTGTTTTTGTGAATTACTTCTGATTGTATTTTCAAGATTATCAGTAAACATATTAATACCAGCGAGCCTTACAGTAATCGCGTAGGATGGGTAACATCTGGCATATTATCGTGGTAAATCCGCAATAGCAACTTAAATCCTGAAAAAAATGAATCGAGTATGATTGGAAATAATTTTCCATGGAATAATTATATCTTTAATGAAAGTTTTATTAAGTTAACACAAGAAGAGAGAGTAGTGCAATTTTTTATCAAAAATAATTATTATTGTTCAATTTATAGAAGAGCGGAGACACAATAGACTTATGATAACTAAAATGTGACACAGATACTTATTTCAAAGTATTTAAAAACAGCGTCAACAACAGTACCATTGTTAGTTGTCGAAACATTTAGATTTGTGTTCATTTCGAGCTTTCAGTTTGTCGCGACTGATAGCCACCCCTTACACTACTGTCACTCTGTCTATCTGAAAATACTGCGAGATGTGTAAGCGGACTTAAATAATCAAAAGACATAATTGCAAATCAAATAGATTTATTGATTCTACTCAGCACATAAGTTAAACACACACAATTCTATTAAGAAAAACAAATAAGAGTGAAGTACGAAACTGGGACTCACTACTAGCGGAATAACAGAATATCAACTGAATCTAGGAAAGCTTAAACGCGCAGAAGTACAGCTACGCCACGTACGAATATTCGCAATATCTTAAATAAAATCACTGACCTTATATTTTATATCGGCTGTTCCTTCGTGATGATTTCTGCCTTTTTAATGGCTGGAAGAATGGGTGAGGATTCCACGCTCTGTAATAAGGATTTTTCTATCTTCAATCAGCTTCTCGCGTAGCTTCACACTTAATAGGCTAACTACGATTGACAACAACTTCGTGCTGACCTCTCGATCTTTAATTCACTTAACTTCACTCTTCTATCTCTTCACTTTACTTAACCCTTTTAACTCGCAAAACCCGAACTTATATAATATATCTTATTTGCATAAATCACGCCTGGCTCTCGGTGAAGATTGGTTGAAATAAATAAATTATCTTACAGAAAATAGAGGAGGTGGGTCGAAGAGTCACAAGTTCATCATTCAAAAAAGCCATGAGCGTCTGGCAAACTGGAGAGACAGAGTTTACGTAAAATCACCACTCAAAATCATGGGAAGCGAGTGATAGTCCCCCCCCCCCAAGAGCAGAACCACCTTCGGTTTAAGGTAAAAGTACAAAATGCAGAAAATCTTTAATTTTTTAAACCATTCAATTCGGAGAAATGTATATGACCACCGAAATCACTGTTTGTTCATTTTCAAATAAGCATTCTGCCGCACTGTATGTTCCCAACACCTTGACTAACAATATCAGTCCAATTTTTAATTTTGCCTCGCGTTTCTTTTGCCGCATATATTCTGCTCTGGATTTACCCAAATGATAAAATCATAAAAATTTAATTAGCTTGGTAAATGCTTCAAAAATCGAAATATTAAGAGAAAATCCAAATTACTCGTGTAATTAATTACCGAAAAATCCGGCGTATAACGCGCACTTTTAACACAAAAAAATATGTTTGAAATTTACGGGTGCGCCGGGTATAAAAATGAGAGCTTTAAAAATAAAATTAAAAAAAAGATGACCATAGAACAAAAATTAAGACTTCTACGTAAATTGAAATACTGTTTATTTAAAAGAAATGGCATTCCTTATGAACTTAACGAGCAAAAGTTCTAGAAATATACTATTTTTTTCTAAAGCTTGGAATAATATTTCGAATGAATGACTTCAAAGCACAAGAGCATTGGGCAGGTACATTTCAGGTTTCTTCGTAAAAACGAGGGTGCGCGTTTTACGCGCGAGCGACGAAAAAAAAATGTACCTAAAAACTAAAAAATGCTATGTTCTATGGTCATCTTTATTTTATTTCTAAAGCTCTCATTTTTAATACCCGGCGTAAAACGCACACCCGTAAATTTTACAAATATTGTTTTGTTAAAAGTGCGCGTTATACGCCGGATTTTTCGGTAATTAATTACACGGGTAATTTGGATTTTCTCTTAATATTTCGAATTTCTAAACATTTACCAAGCTAATTAAATTTTCATGATTTTATCATTTGAAGAGATGGGTAAATCCAGAGCAGAAATATAATTATTAATATACAGTTTACACATATAAATTTTACCACAGATTTCATACACAACACTGTATAACTGTCTATTTCTCGTCGCACACACTCTATTGGCCGACAGTACGACGTGGTACCAATCTCACGCAAAATTAGCCGGCAACATCTCACAGCCACCGCACGCTTATTGGTCAAATCAAATAGCACGCGGTTCCCCGGTTTCCTGTAACACATTTCCGTCCCTTTTCGCGAAATCACTCCCACAAAAAATATCCAGCAACCGAAAGGAAAGATGTTGCCCATTAATAATTGTAATAAAACTAATTAATAGCAGGAGTACTGTTCAGTAGGTTTTAGTTTTAAGACTGTTTAATTTTATTTTATGTAATTGCCATATATTATGACCTTTTATAGCATAAAAAACTGACGGCGACATTATGCTACGCGAAGCTTGTTGGATCACTGCTTCGTCGCAAAACATTTCGAATCGCAAATCTGCCAGGAATATTACTATTATGCGGTATCCAGAGGCGGATTAAGGTAGTTGGAGGCCCCTGGCGGTAAAAGGTTTGAGGCCCATGGGCTTAAGAGTCGAAAAATTAAAATAGTGAAAAGAGTTGCTTACATTAAATTCTGAAAATAAAATGTATTGCTATAATAAAACTCATCGGCATAAGAAAAATCACACTTTGCAGAAAAAAAATTAAAAACCTTCCTTAAAAGCTTACAGTTTTGCTATACAGTTTGATATCTCTTTGGAAATTCATTCATTATTTTTACCCTATCTATTTTGTCCGAAACATTTTATTCTGTATATAATATGGCCAAGTTGTTCAATTTGTCTTTTCTCTCATAGTACTTCTTAAATTATTTTTAACACCGTTTAAAAACTTAAAAAGATCATTCACCTGATGCATTCGATATCGGTAGTGTTAAAAATATTTCCAAGAGTATTTCTACGTTAGGATTTCTCTTGCACCTCGATAAATTTCTAGCGGGGGTTTCATTGTATCTTTGTTTTCTTTTCAAGGTAGCGTGGTTGGTTTGTCACTGGCCTTCTGCACTCATCAAGCTTGGGGGCCTACCAGCGCTGGGGGCCCCTGGTGGCCGCTAGGTGCGACACTGGCGGTATCCATTTTGTATTTTGTCTTCGTTTCGACATGCGCTGGAAAAGACTTTGAGCACAAATATATTGTTATCGAGGGCATTAAGGGTTTTACAGCCTTTCAAATCTGACCAAAAGTCAAGATCTTTCCATTCATAAACGCATTTTAACGCAGATTCCGTTGATAGTTCAATAATTTATTTATATTCCACCAGTAATAAATTTTGATTTTAATTGAAATGGATTCCACAGAAAACGTGAATCCATTTTGCACACACATTTATAATTTTTGTTTCGATTTTTTAATTTCGACTGGTGGAATCCCTGATATGCTTCACGGAATCCCTGCAGTAATTCGAAGATTACTGCAGTACAGAATCATGATCTCCGATAATTTACAACGTATCGTTTTTAAACATAACAAGCTACAACGGAGTACGGTTTTCCCTTGCTTCGGTCGTTCCCTCTCTCTTCATTTGTTTTCTCAGTCACAACAACAAAAGCACGGAGAACGAGTGTTCCTCCGTGCTTTTGTTGAAAGAGCAAGTGAAAGAACATTCCAATCGAGAATGACACCCAGTGAAAGGAAGTGAAGCGCGTGGGTTTGCATTTTGAGGTCAGTTTTGGCCACATTCCGAAACAAGAATACATAATCGCTTCTTCGCACCGTCGGATCACACAGCGACTAAAATCGCAGTGGTTTTTATTTTCTCTCAATGAATCATTTGCTTTCCATGTTCTCAAGTTTTGGGGAAATTTTTCGGGGTGATTTTCGTTTATCCGCCATTTTGAACTTTTTAACCGTCCTTTCACCCACTCTTCAAACGCGCGTTCAGATTTCTTCTTATAATATCACGAACAGATAGATATTTATTTTATAAAAAAGAAAAATATTTCTTTATACAGAATTTACTAAGTATCTTTATTTGGCTGCGTGGCGTACTTGGTTTGTCGCTGGCCTTCTGCATCTAAGGTGGCGGGTTCGACCCCGGCCAAAGTCGGTGGATATTCATGACGCAGAAAAACGACAGAATCCATGTCGTGCGATTATGCGGCATATAAAATATCCCTAGAGTGTGTTTGTCTTTTGGGGGCTCACGGTAAAATTAAATTCCTAGAACAAATTAGCATCATCAGAGCTCAGGTTCCTCCAGGGGAGGAAACTGGACGTCAAAATTACTTGCGGCAATAGTTATCGCCTATAGGGTGCCGCACTAAAAAGTGATACCAACTCCTCCAAAAGCCGCATTAAGTAGATACTGGGCGTTTAATAATTATTTTGAATTTTTGAGTTACTCCTTTTTATTTTACACCTAACCTAATAGATTGAGCTTGTAAAAAGTTTACCAACAATAAACCCTAAGTTAGTACTTTCGACTTATTTATTATATTTTTTTAATTTCGACTCAATAGACGCATTAAAAAATGTTCTATTTGGGTAAAAATTAATAATTAGCTTATAAGTAATATTTTTTCAGTTTTTCACATTTGTTTGTTGGAAAACTTGAAAGTGGAACACATAATATTTTTTTTTTTTTTTTTTACCAAATAGTGACACTCTTCCCAAAAAGGTTGGCCACCCCTGTCTTAAGGCACGGGCCTCGGCTGCAGCAGGAGCCTCATTTCGTGTTCTCGATTTAAACTTAATAACATCCTACAGTAGAACGTCGTTTACCCAAATCCATTGGGTGAGTGAGTGAGAGAATATTAACGTCGCACTGATTAGCAACACTGATTTTGGCGACGGTCCGCGTAATTTTGAACCATGGTCAAGTGACGCGGACGACACCTGAGCTGGCACCCCCCTCTCCTAACTACCACACCACACCAACGGGAGGACGTTTGAGCTCTCGACAGATTTAATGTGCATCGCTCCCCTACATGGCGGATCTTTAGTGGTACTAGGATCGAACCCATGACATGCTAGCCATGATCCGATGCCTAGACCACTCGGCCAGCGCGGCCGCCCAAATCCATTGGGACCGGACATCGTTCGGATAACGATCCCTGCAGCAGATGAAACCTATGCGAATATTGAACATCAGCACATGCGGGAAACGTGCTGGAAGACAGAGCCAAATGTCGCCATTTTACCTTTATTTGTGGAAAATAATCACTGATTTTTCGCTGTACCATTGTGCACCTTCGTTTTTTCGCTGCAAGGTCTCGGATTCTCTTGAGCAGCAGTAGTGGAGTAGGACAACAGTCTGGTGGTTGTTCTTGCTACTCCATAGCTGTCTCTAACGCAGAAAAACGCGTCAGCATTCGATAAACCCTTGCTACTTTCGTTATTGTTGTTGTCCTCGTCTTCATCCGTTTCATCCTCCTCAAGGTTTGGATTCTTCTTGCACGGAAGTCACAATCTCGTCATCCTTTAGCATTTGAAACCCAGTCTTCTGCATCGCATTGTCATCCTGGTTTCTACACCAACAAAAACTCAACAAAAGGGCACGTATACACCCTCTCACTTGGAAACAAACTGACCTAATATTCCGCGCAGATGTTTACCAAATCACACAACTGAAATTCCCCAAATATCCCACATCTTCGATTTTCCCGTCACTTTTAGCCTCACGCGAAACAACTGTTGAGTATTGCACTGTTCGAAAACATATCCGGCCTTTGGCCTGGATATTTGACGTTGCGGATAATAACCGTTCGGATAAACGACGTTCTGCTGTAATTCAAATAATTTCAACAGTCAAATATTATTTACGGTTGTATTCTCCGAAAAACTGGAAATTCCGGACGATATGTCAACTGATGACCCTCGTACAGGCAGGCCTTGGCCTACGACTATACATTATCGTTATTCATGCAGTCAAAAGGCAGTCTTCGGTTTGAGAGATTGTAAGTCACGCCCATTTATTAGTTTCGGGTTACGGTTTAAGCGAGTATTTGACAACGTATGCTATGGACTGTCTACTTTTAAGAGTCAAAGGTGGGGCCTACTATTGAGTAGGGGCCCAGGGCCTCAAGAGGTCTTAAGGCGTCCCTGCGGATGAGAACCGGTGCTTTGAAGAAGGCACGCAAGCGGATTCAAACAATATTTCATAACAGAGAATAGAACTTAGCCTTTAACAGAATTTTAAAAAATCATTCAAGGAAGAATGACAACGCGAAAACGCGCGAGCGAAGCTTAAGAGATGTTCTCTTTTCATTTTGAAAACTAAAAAGTTCCAAAAAGTTCTGTCAAGTCGCTTAATTGAATCCTTGAAAGCCAATGGATCGGATTCGGTAATGGATGCCTCAATTTACCTAATTATTATTATTTTATTTTATTTTTGAAGATTTGGAGTTTCTGTGAATAGTCTTCCCACACAGCGTGCAAATAAAAGGAATTGAGAGTATTTTGAAGAGAATAAGACAAAAAAAAAAAGAATGGAATTCATACAAAATAAAGAAACGGAACCCTGATTAAATTAATCCAAAGTATTTAATTTTAATCCAGATTTGTTGTGACTCCATTACAATCAAATGCATTTCAAACAATTAAAAAAAAATTCAGTCAATCCCTACTTAGGTCAACAAAAAAATTATTTTAGTTATCTTTTATTAAATAATTACAATTAACATAAATATATATATATATATATATATATATATATATATATATATATGACAGAATCGCATTAAGTGGCAAAACACCTTTTAAATTAACATTACAAACTTTTTAACCACATTAAATTTGTAATTACATTTTTTTAATAAAAGTTGAATATAATAGTTAAGAATTTATCTTAAAATCAGTGTAAAAGCATTGCTGATGTCTAACTAGCATATGATTATTCAGGATAAGTTAAATCTTTAGCACAAATTTAACAAAAGCTGTTTTATCCAATGGTGCTGCCCTCTAGAAGAACAATATCGACTAAAATATATCTCTCACAAACTATGTTAAAATAATTTAATTTAATTAATAAATTAATATTTGAAAAATCTGTATTAACATCAAGTGTCAACCACCACAAGTTTTAAATAAATGCATTTGCACTTGAGTGGATGAATAAAAAGTATATTATTAACGATTGAAAATTAGAACGACATATATACACTCATGTCCATAAATTAAGGATAATTCAGAATCACACAGAAATTGAACTCTAAAATAAAAATTTCAACTGTAGAATTATCACACACATCTTGAAGAAGAATATGCAAATTACAGGAAAACACCAGATGGATAGTACGTCAGAATGACGAGAGTGTAAGAGGGGTATATAAGGAATGGTGGCAAAGAAGTAAAATTGTTCACAAGCGCTTTAAAAGCCTTTCAGTGCAATAACGGCATAGTTATGCCACAAAGGAAGCATTTGGATGATTTTTTACGTGGTAAGAATTATCGGACGACTGGCATGTGGACGTACCCAGCTGGAAGTATCCGAGAAACTTGGAATCGCCCAGAGTGTCATATTCAGGCTTTGGCAACGATTCCAAGATGATGGTAATGTGAGTAGATGTTACAGCACAGGTCGCCCCCGGGTTACAACGCCGAATGAGGACCGGTATTTGGCAGTTACTGCCAAAAGAAACGACGGAGCACAGCATCAGACCTGTCTCGTCAGCTCTCTTCAGCTACCGGTACGACAGTTTCAAGGCAGACCGTGTACAGACGCTTAGGGCACATTGGTCTATATGCTCCTAGGCCTGTCAGATGTGTTCCCCTTACCGCAACTCACTGTCTCCTGCGATTAACCTGGAGTAGAGAGCATGCATTGGGGACACCGCAACAGTGGTCTTGTGTGATGTTTTCCGACGAGTCCAGGTTTAGTTTGCAGTCTGATTCTCGCCGGACTTTCATATGGAGAGCGCCAGGTACCCGTTACCACCAAGAGAACACCATTAAACGACACCGTTAAGGTGGTGCAGGATGGCTAGTTTGGGGAGGAATTATTCTTGGTTCCAGAACTGACCTGCATGTTCAGAGTGTAACGATGACAGGCCACATCTATCGGGATGTCATTCTGGAACAACATGTACGTTTGTTTCGGGGCGCCATGGGTGCTGAATTTCTGTTCATGGATGACAACGCCCGTCCTCACCGTGCAAACATTGTAGACGAATGCCTTCATACGGAGGATATCACTCGTATGGATTGGCCAGCATACTCACCGAACTTGAATCCAATAGAGCATGTGTGGGATATGCTTGGCCGACGAATTGCAGCCCGTCAACCCCCTCCCACCTGTCTACCGGAACTTCGGAGGGCATTGCTTGATGAGTGGTGTAATATTCCCCAAGATCAGATTGATAATTTGATACTCAGCATGCGTAGGCGTTGTAAGGCCTTTATTGCATCGTCCGGGAGACATACTCCGTATTAAACATCATACTAACCATGTTATACTGTTTTTTGTAAATAGGTTCTTTTTTGAAATTTGCTCCAGGGAGTAAAAATCGCAATTTTTATTAATATAGTATCTTTTTGCTCTTTACCTTTTGTTTAATAAATAGACTTTACAAATAAGTCAAATTTGTTTTGCTTCTGTCTCTTTATTTGCCTGAACTTCATTATCCTTAATTTTATGGACATGAGTGTATATATAGGGAGAGTGTGAATGAACAGTAGGAATTGACAAAAAGAGGAAAAGGTATATCTCTGTTTGCCACATATTCTCACAACTTAAGATGGAGGACTTGAACAGAAATTAGAGGAGAAAAATATACGTAAGCTGGCACAGAAACCTTAATTTTTTCTAGAGGGTCTTTAAGATTTATTTCACTGCAATCGAGACGAGCACCATCAATTTGAAAGGGGAACACATAAAAAAAACTTACAGGATGAACACCCTTCTTAAAATTCAAAACAGAAGAGGGAAGATTCAATGGAGAAAGACACCCAATTTCCTCTCCCATCTTCTGAAGAGTTGCCACACCGACGGATGCAATTCCAGAGAAACAACTGACACCGTCTCCAAGCAAATACTCGGAATTAAGAGTGAGTCATAATCAAAAATTCCCTGGTCTTCAGGGGACAGGCGTCCTGTGATGGATGATCGCAGACACGGAGAACCCTCACCTCCACACGAAAAAAAAGCTCCTCATTTCTTTAAAATATTCTCTACTCTGGATCAAATCTCAGTTAGCAAGAAGTCTCGTTTGTCTTCGTCACGAGACTCGCCATTTCCCGCGCAAATAAGTCTTCTTCGAGAGGGGAAAAGGATCAATACCCTTCTACCGGAGGGGGACATTTTTTTCTTGCCATTTCAAGAATGTGTAATTCTAATTGATGTTGCATAAGCAGGACACTTGATAGAAACGAATGGCGCTTTTATGTCATGACTGTTTTGCCGCACTTTTGTTCCTCTTCTTCTTGATTGTGGACGCGAAATTGTTTCAAACTTATAAACAGGGTGTGGTGACCTGTAGCCACCCCTTACATTAATACCTTCCTGTCTATCTGAAAACCCGGCAGGATGTGTCGGCGGACTTAAAAAATCGTAAGACATGATCCCAATTCAAACCGATTTATTGATTCTTATCAATAGATTATGAAACTAGAGTGGAGTGAAGAGGTGATATATCAATACCCGCATTGCTAAATAGTACAAACGGTCATTTGAAACAAATAACTGTGCACAACTCGCCATCTCACAAACCGACTCGACCGAAGGCCGCATTTCGACTCAATGTGTTGAATGATTTTTTATGGTAATAGGCTTAGGCCTAGATATGGACAAGGGTCATCACATGATAATACAGCCTTGCCTCTTTCCCCAGTTGACATGCAGTTTGAAATTCCCTGTTTTTCGGAGAATATATATACAGGAAAAATATTTGACCCTTAAAGTTATCTGGATCATGATCTTATCAAGACTGAATCGAAAAAGAAAGTAGGCCCCCACTGACGGCGAAATTTTGAGCCCATGCCTTAAGACAGGGGTGGGGAGACTTTTCCAGGGTACGGGCTACTACTAAGTTTTTCAAGGTCTTGCGGTCCACCCAGTATCAGTGGTGCACACAAAGGGAGGGTCCACGGGTCCGGACCCTCCTCCATACCCCATGATTATTTTTTCGATCGATTATAATCCCATGTATATAGTACGTTAAAGTTAATTAAGTATTTGTAAATCAATAATTTTTTATTAATTAATGCTAGTTATTTATTCAATAGTTTATTTCTTACTGTTCTTTGTTCCCGACAATCTAACAAAATGAAATAAATGTTAGGCAATGTATTGGTATAAGCATATGAGAAAAATAGACATTCGACCCTGCACCACCTCGCCCCCTTTGAAAAATTCATGAGTGCGCCCACTTCCCAGTGTCTTAGATGTGGTGAGGTACGGAAAAAGTCAACTATATTTATTGTAACTTAATAATAAATACGGAATACGTACTTACCTAAATAAATAAAATGAAAAACTCACTTGTTTGAAAACGCGTTTAAAGCAAAAAGCAAAATACAAACATAATAATAATAGCCACAAATATAATATCTATTATCACACATTTCAAACTACATTAAAAAATTAATCATTTTCATGAAAAGTTAGTTCTCATAATTATAATCAGTAGAAGACAGTCTGAGTACTGTCAGCTAATCTTGAATATTTCGGTATACAATTACTTACAGCCAATCTTCAGGCGGTCTCTCCAAATTGTCTTAGCGGTCCACCGGTCCATCGCGATCGACTTAATGCCCACCCCGGCCTTAAGACATCCCTGCCAATAAATATTTCCACAAATATAAAAGGTTATTCATAGTTCCCTCCAAGGTTTCGGAGCACTGTAATGAAAATACAAAGACGAATACAATCCATGCGGTAGAGTGGTTAGTGACGCTGTGCCGTCAGCGTTCGAATCCTGGCCGCTAGATATGGATGCTTGTAAATGTATAGTACCTTCGCGGCAAATGGAGGTCGGGGAGGGGGTACTCTAGATAAACATCAAACCACAAGTCCTCTCGTAAGGTTCGTGGAAGAGGAAAAGAGGGGGGCTCCTGACCACCCAACCCTTTCCGTATTACCTTAAAACGGGCTTTTACGTAAGACCCTAGTTTCCGTACCTTCTTAGTCTCGTGATGTTACAGTTACAGTTAATATCTTTAATTGGGATTTGGAGCAACAAAGGCTATTATCCCAATGTGATGTAGCAGAGCTGCTCGAAAGAATAAAACGTGCTATTTGTAACGTTGATAGCAACATGTTGAATAGTGTGGAAGGAACTGGAGTATCACATGGATGTATGCTGTGTAACAAAGGTTTCACGCATACAACAACTGTAAGGTATGTAAATAAAACTCGAATTGTTTACGTGTTTTTAAAATGTTCTTCTGTGTTGTATTCGTTTTAGTTTTCTTAATTTAGCACCTCGAATTATTGGAGAGAATTATGAATAACTTTGCGTGAAGAAATAATCCAGAAATAAATGTTTCTAAATGTATAATAATTCAAATCAATTTTATTTATTTCACTTTTTTTCCCCCTTTTCTGTCAGTTCTTTTTTGAAATAACATAATCAATGTGAAACATATTTCTTTTGAATCTGCACGAACTGTTTTGGCGTTTACGTGGATCTGGAGAGTAGGGTGCCAGCTCAGGTGCCGACTTTGTCATCTCATAGAATACTTTGAGAGTTATTATTGGCAACAGACTAAGGGTTGAAGCCATACGTACGCTGGTTCCCAGTTTTCCCAACAATGATGCAAGCCGACGTGATTAGCCCTGTTACAAGACGGGTCTTTCAGTCGTATCACATCGCGACCTGTTGCAATCCTACCCTGTGGCCACGGAAGCCAAATGGTCAAGGTATCGGATCATGGCTAGCGTGTCATGAGTTCGATCCCAGTACCACTGAAGACCCGCCGTGTAGGGGAGCGATGCACGTTAAATCTGTCGAGAGCTCAAACGTCCTCCCATTGGTGTGGTAGTTAGGAGAGCGGGTGCCAGCTCAGGTGTCGTCCGCGCCACTTGACCATGGTTCAAAATGACGCGGTCCATCGCCAAAAGCCCTCGTGTAGCTGAACAGTGCGACGTTAATATTCACTCACGCAATCCTATCCCATGAGATTACTTAAAAGTATTTTTCCGAACGGCCACCAGGCGGAGATGGACTAATCGATTTGTTCTGGATTGAATGCCTTTGTGCATGAAACCTTAACATTATGCAATGCGTGTTTTGGTATGAGTCAACACAAAAGTAAATAGAATAACTGAAAAAAATCGTCAATATACTGTTCATAGAAACTTTGAAATTTATCGCACGGTAATAAGTTCGCAGTTATGATCACTAGAAGCCCATTCTAAGCGTGAGCCAGAAAGCCAAGAAAAGATAATCAGAAATATTCAAACACCAATTTTATTTTGTTAACGACGTGTTTTGAAGCTTCACGAGACCTGATCATGCTGAACATTGGTCAAGTGACGTGGACGACACCTGAACTAGCACGTCAACATCTGACGCATCGATCAGTTTAACGTGCAATCCAAATTTTACTGCTACGAATTCCTTTCTCTACTCAGGGACGTCTTAACTGGGCCCCTGCACAAATGTAGGCAACACCTATGACCCTTAAAATTAGAAAGTACAAAACATACGTTGTCAAATACTCGCACAAACAATAGCACAAAACAGATGTGCATTGCTTACAATCGCTCAAACCGGCTCGAACGACTGCCGTTTTGAATGAATAAGTAATGATGGTGTAGGATAGTAGGGCTATACATGGTGATCACATGTAGCCAGTTGACATATCGTCCGAAATGCCCAGTTTTTCAGAGAATAAAACCCGAAATAACATTTGACCGTTGATATTATTCCAATCATTATCTTAGTCGAGAACGAGACGAGGCCCCCATTGTGGCAGAGGCCCATGCCTTAAGACGTCCCTGCCTCTGCTCTCAGTCCAAACAGTTTCAATCAAATTTCCCGTCAACAGTGTGTGCATAACAATCCTCTCTCTCTTGCAATGAATGTTCGAAAGATAAGAACACAATGGAAATACAAATTCCATCACGAAGAAGCAAAAGAAGGTCCACCCACTACAGAAAAGTCAAAAATAAGGTCATGAAAAAACTCATCCGCCCACGAACCTTTGACCCTTTTCTCAAAGGCGGCAGTCTGCACGGTTCACGATAAGGGACTTAGCAGTTGCGACTGTTTCGGAAAATCCTCCACGGGGCTCACAATGCTGGAAATTTGGGAAAAGGATTAAATAGAAAAGAAGGGGGAGGGGGGACGATCCGCTTTTCGATTTCTATGGACAGTTATCAGCAGAGAAGGAGCAGTAGCCGGTGCAAGAGGCACCAGCAGCTTTTTTCTCTCTCTCATGCCACTGCGAAATGGAATGGAACATTTTTCGCGGGCTCATGGGTTTGAAAAGTTCGAAAGCTTTCAATTTCCCCTTTATTGGACTGTGTATAGAGACTTACGAGAACAAAATAAAAATAAATAAAAAGGAATACAACGAACAGCAAAGTAAATTAAAGACTCATTTTTTTTACAAGGTAGATAAGTTACATATATTTTTATATACATAATGGTAAATTTGGGTGTACGTTCTCCAATTTCAAAAAATCGTGAAGTTCAAAAAAATCTAAATATTCTCCCAAAAAATCATGCAAAAAAAGTAACAATAAAACCTATGTTAGATACTTATAAAACAAAAACAATTCATTTTTATTACCAAAAAAAAAATTGTGTACAGCGTTATATATATATAATTCAGTCAATTAGAACATAAACTAAACTCAATGGCGCAACAGGCCAAAGTCTACTGTGGTCATATCAATTTCCATGGGAACCGAGGTGCATGAGCAGATAGATGTTTCGGTCAGATGGTCAACCTGGCGCGAGATTCCCAGTACTTAGTTCCCAAGCAAGCTTGGTACTAATTTATCGACCCACTGGAGTTTGAAAGGCTGAGTCGACCTTGCCCATTCCGGGTTTTAAACGCCGGACCTGTGGCGTGGAAGCGCGATGCACCACCACTTAGCCACTGGGCTTCCAACATATAAATTCACCGAACATCCATCTCCGCCGAATGGACTGGCCACTTGGATCTCCAGACCTCATCCCCATACAGCTTACCTGGGACGTTCAGGGGAGGGCAATTGCAACCCCCTCCGAGAACCATCCAAGGCCAGAGTTGCTGAACGAGCGGGATTAATTGCCACAGGAGCTTGTTAATTCCCTTATTTCCGGTATAAAATCACGGTGATAGGCTGTTTATGTGAAAACGAAGACCATACCCCCTCCCCCATTATCTATTATATATATATATATTCTGTAACTACTGTTTCATATCTTCCAACTCTCATGAATGCTACGCACGATCATACGCGTGTATTTTAATTGTTGAATGGTTATTTATTGATTTATTTTGCATTATATAAGCCCCATATTTCACTAAAATCTCTCCAGTAAATCTAGAAATAAACGAAAAAATCTAAACATTTTCTAAATTCTGAACACCAGTGTATTATGAATCATTCTGCGCGAATGATATTTGGCAAAAGCAATATTCTGGAAAAGAGTTATAATAAATAGTGCCCTCTTACTCACAATTTATTATAAGTAGGAGAAACTTTACTACACTTGACCAAGAACTCCGAGCGATCGGAAAAGCAAAACCTCGGAGCGGAATGAAAGGCGAAATTGCTCTGGTATTGAAAGTAGAGGTTGAATTGTGAAACCCAAGAGCTCGGACAGCTGGTCCTCTTCACATCGGCACAGACGCCCGCACTGCTCTGCTGCCATTGATTAAAAAGAAAAGAAATCAAGAGATCGCGCATCGAGATATTTTTCAGAAATTATATTGTTATTCATATAATTTCTAAGTTATTTGTAATTCATAAAGTACATATTTAAAATTCCAACCATGCTTTCTAATAGAAACGCGGAAAAAATTACTGAAAATTGCCACATTTGTAATTCATTTGGAATCCAAACTAAAAATGCTGTTTCGTGTGAGTTCGTTATATCTACGCTGCACGAGGGCTAGTGGAGACGGGTGAGTAAATATTAACGTCGCACTGCTTAGCTACACGAGGGCTTTTGGCGACGGTCCGCGTCATTTTGAACCATGGTCAAGTGACGCGGACGACACCCGAGCTGGCACCCTCTCTCCTAACTACCACACCACACCAACGGGAGGACGTTTGAGCTCTCGACAGATTTTACGTGCATCGCTCCCCTACACGGCGGGTCTTCATTGGTACTGGGATCGAACTCATGACACGCTAGCCATGATCCGATGCCTAGACCACTTGGCTACCGCGGCCATGCTAGTGGTGACGGACCTTGTCATTTTGAATCATAGACCAAGTGACGAGGACGACATTTGAGCTGACATTCCCTCTCCTAACTACCACACCAACGGGAGGAGGTTTGAGTTCTCGACAAATTTAACGTGAATCGCATCCCTACACGGCGGCTCTTCAGCGATACTAGGCTCAAACTCATGACACGCCTGCCATGAGTCCGATACATTGACCACTAGGCTACCGCTGCTTGCATTATTGTGGCCACAAACACTCTTTTTAAAAAATCTGACAATTTTTAAGCAACAAATGCAGAAAACATTTTAAAAACCCATTTCCACCAAAGAATAGTGTGATTCCGAAACGCACGCATTTTAATGATATCCACTTAAAGCACGGGTGGCCAACCCAAATGACCTTGCGGGCCACTTCGGGAAAACATTCAGATCCCGCTTGCTGCATATAAAAATACATATTTTTATATTAGATTTGAACGGAATGAATTATTTTCAATTTTTTTCATGTATATAAACATAGGTAATTAAATAATAATACTGCAATGATCAAATATGCTTATCTCTAGCCATAAGCAGCGTGATAAGTTACAGGAATCAAGCGTGATGCTGGGAGGGGGGATACACTACTGTTTACTTCTAAGCATGTATAAAAACAGAAGCAACGTAGTAAAAAAGAAACAGCTAGGAGATACATTTGTTACAAAACACTACACTAAAAACGAAAATATTGCACAAAACAATCGTATTTTGCAAAGCTGTAAAGAAGCTCGTGTACCGGGCTGTAGGTGACGAACCTCGGTATTTTAACATTCAAGTGATGAGGACGACACCTGAGCTGACGCCTTTCTATCCAAACTTCCCCACCCCTCCAACGTTGGCACTCGAAGCCTCAACAGATTTCCCCTCCACAAGCAGGATCTTCAGCACCAGCAGAAATAAAATCTCATGCCTTGAGAGAAACGCTGTTGCTATAAAATCTCTTCTGCTCACATTCAAATGTGAAAAATAACTGGGAAAACAAATATGCAGAATCAAGGTGTTGCCATTCCGCGTAGATAAATTTTAGTAATATTATTACTGTCGGACCTCTATTTAACAAAGTCGCTAAATAACGAAAAAATTTTCGTTATGTGAAAAATTCTTTAAATACAGATTCATCTCTTCATATACTTCATAAACCACATAAAACAAATTTATAAACACTATATATTATTTTTAAAAAGTAGTTCTTTCCTTGTTTTTTGTAAATTAATATCTATTTTTTTATATACACTAATGAAATAAATTAAGAAAATTTACATATTTTAACGAATTTATGAAAGGAACTGAACTAAATGAAAAACCACTGCTTCCAGATAAAAATGCAAATCTTGTACGGCAAATACGTAAGCGAACACGTGTGTGTAGGCTGAGCCCGCAGAAAAACAGGCTTTATGAGCGCGTGCAAAGACACATTTCGTTCGCCAACACACCTCGGCGAATTTCTTGGTGTTATTTTGAAGCAATCGGTTCAATTCAAATTGCAACAGTAAAAATGAGTAACCAACCAACGTTCAGATGATGGAATGAGGTGTCGAATTGTGGGAAGGCTAGAAGCAGGCCAATATCAAGTCCAGATTTGTAGAGTTCAATTTAACGCCAAGCGTCGTGTGTAACCTATGGATGCAGTTCCAGGAAACTGGATCCATCGAGTGAAAGCATGGGCAAGGTTGTCCGAGAGCCACGACGGCCAGAGAAGATCGCCATTTGTAGATTATAACGAGGTGTAACAGAGGAGCTACAGCTTCTCAACTATCTCGTTACTTGTATGCAGCCCCGTGTATCGAGGGCGACTGTTTCAAAAAGACTTCATGAGAGAGGGCTGTTTGCCAGAAAACCTGCTGTTTGCGTCCCGCTCGCGTCTACGAACAGGAGAGTCCGTTTAGTGTGGTGCACACAGCATAGAGATTGGAGTATGGATCAATGGGCGATCGTTCTGTCCACCGATGAGTCCCGTTTCAGCCTAAACACCGATTCTCGCTGTACGCTCATATGGATATAACCAGGTACCCGCTACCTACCCTCCAATGGCCGCGAAATCGACAATTATGGCGGAGGAGGTTTAATAATCTGGACAGGAATCGTGCTGAATGGCCGTACACCTCTCCATGTCTTTGAAAGAGGCTCTGTGTCTGGTGTGAGGTATAGGAATGAGATCTTGGAGCCCTATATATTCGCCCTTTCAGGGGTGCATGTGGCGCTGAGTTCATTTTAATGGTCGATAACGTGAGGCCACATAGAGCTCTTCTGGTCGACGAATTTATAGAGAGTGAGGATATTCACCGTATGGATTGGCCCCAGCCAGGTCTCCAGACCTCAACCCTTTAGTACATATCTGGGACGCTCTAGGGAAAGCAATTGCAACTCTCAATCCCCTTCGAAAACCATCCAGGAAATGAAAGCAGCGTAGCTAAAGTAGTGGGGTCAATTGCCACAAGAATTGATAAAGTGACTTATTTGAAGTATGACATCAAACCCATTTCTTTTGTTTATTCTGAAATCGCTGTTTCATACCTTCCCACTCCAACGAGTGTTACGCACGATCATGCGTGTGTATTGCGATTGTTGAATCGTTCTTCGTTTTGTATTGTATCAATGGATGTAGATATCAAATTTCATTAAAATCGGTCCAGTACTTCTAGAGATAGTCGATCAAGTCTGCAAATTCTCTTAATTTCATACACCAGTGTATATTATCTTACCCGTCAAAAAGAAATCTACGAGAAACAAGAAGGGAAAAAAACACTGAAAAATTACACTGTATTTTCAACTTAAAAAAAACGTTATATTAAAGCTAATTAATTTTTAATGACATTTTCTAATTATAAACCTCTGAGTAGTTTTAAACACACATTTTCTTAAAATCGGTAATTTTACGCATACATTACCACATACGTCCGTAAATTTAATTATTGATAAAATTTATTCATTTTGTTTAAGCTTTTTTTTTTTTGTCTGAAAAATTACGGAAATTTTGTAGCTTTGAGTAATAGGTGAGTTAAGCAGCTTGTAAAAGAAGTTCAAGGTCATAGATCTCCATAAAATGTGTTAAAAAGAGAATAATTTGAAATGCTCAGAAATATTTTTAAAATAGGGAGAAAAAAAGTCAAATCAAAAGAGAAAAAGTTCGTCCAATAGAAAATGTGCCTCGTTATTTGGAGGTTATTCTACGAAGAAAAAAGTAAAAGGTTCTTGGTTCCAGGAAAAGTTCGAAAAACAGGTTCATTAAATGTAGGTCCGACAGTACCTTATTAGCAGAAAATGTCCTCATCTTAATGCATTAAAATACTATTGTTAATTAATTTCAATGCATTTCAAACGTTCATTTTAAATCCAGAAATTCGAAGGGGGAATAGAATTTTGTTCCCCAAAATGACACAATTTTGCTCAAACATGCACTAATTCGACAGAAAATAAGTTTAAGTAAATAAAAAAAAGATAACAAAACTTATGAATAGTTCTGTCACTTATAAAAGAAATAAAAGTAAGAAAGAAAGAAGAAATAAAAGTATAAGTATTATAAGAAATAAAAGTTTTGCTAGAACTAATTATGAATGACGTGTCCAATGACTAAACAAAAGAATCATTTAAATCCATTACATGAAGAAAAAAAAACATCTCTCCTCCACTCTACAATCCCCTCCCTAGCAGGAGAAAACAAAGCCGACAGAGGAGTCACAGCACAACAAAGGTTTCTCTACTAAAAGCAGAGTTTTCACGGAGACATGAATAGTTTTCGCTTTCACGCTAAATATGTCACTAACGCGGCCTGACATGCTCCAAATAGTTCAACAAAGGAAGCTCTCAACTGGAAACGGATGCACACACACACAAGACGAAAATCCTGCGATTCCCACGCTGAAGCACATTGAAACCGTTTTTAAGCACAATCAGTAGATGGTGCAAATATCGTCGACCTTCGAGCATCTGTCCAAAAGAATTGAGAATTGGAATTAACAGTTGGCATCACACATACAGTGTTTTGACGTATTCAACAATAGTTCAGCGATGGAAGCCACTAGAGTTTTAGTAGGAAGAGTACGATCATGGAGCAAATATATCTCACTTTCGAGCAGCAAAAAAAGCATCTTGAAATGGCATTGGAAGTTCTTGAATATCAATGAAGTGCGACGACATTGGAGGCAACAATATGGAGTGAGTGAATATTAACGTCCCACTGTTCAGCTACACGAGGGCTTTTGGGGACGGTTCGCGTAATTTTGAACCATGGTCAAGTGACGCAGACGACATCTGAGATGGCACCCCTCTCTCCTAACTACCACACCACACCAACGGGACGTTTGAGCTCTCGACAGATTTAAAGTGCATCGCCCCCCTACACGGCGGGTCTTCAGTGGTACTGGGATCAAACTCATGGCAACAATATGGAAGGGCACCACCAACACTCTTAAGCATAGCTCTCATCGTGATAAGTTTGAAAGTGATGAAACAATAAGTGATATGCATAAGGGACGATCAGGCGAAGCGTCCTCTGTTAGAGTATTAGATTCATTCGCATGGTCACCACACATCGACATCACAATGTGCACGTAAAACGAGTAGGGCTAGCGTAAATCGTATTTTGCAAAGAGCAAAATCTAAAGTTCACATCCCACGATTGTTACACACGTGTAAACGAGGACGATCCAGATAGAAGAACTCAGTTTTGTAAACACCTCGCGCAGGTTGAAAATGATGCAAATTTTGTTTCCTTTTTCTCGTCTCTTATGGGATTACCTCAAAAACGTAGAGTACAGTAAAAAACCACGCACACTAGAGGAACTGCGCTATAAAATCGAAGCGGCTGGTCAGACAATTCCTGTAGCTACTCTGAGATATGCCATCAACAATGTTTTGCATCATGTACAAAAAAGTTTAGAAGCGGGTAGATGACCGTTTGAACACTTATTGTAACTTTGTCATTTGTATTCACTGTAATACAGTCGACTCTCGCTAATTCAAACTTTCGATAATACGAACCTCTCGCTAGTTCGAAGTATAAGCTCAGCCCCTAGAAAAACTCTTGATATTTCGAACTAAAACAATACGTTTGGGTACACTCAATATTTCGAAGTAAAATCCGTGGCTGGCCAGACTACGACACGCAATAATTCGAAGTTATCTTGTAAAACTCGACAATTCAAACACTTGCCGCCCATCCGGTATAGTGGTCAGTGAAACTGACTGCGGTGCCGCAGGGACTGGGTTCGAATCCCGGAGAAGGCATGGATGTTTGTGTTGTAATCCTTTCTTCTGTCTGTGTTGTTTACCCCCGTGTTATACGTTCGGTGGTGCACAGGGTTTATAAATGTTAAAAAAAAAAAAAATTCGAACACTTACTATCTAGAGTCCTGCAACAAACACGTTGGAGCTCACATGTTTTGTGTTGTATTGTCTCTGCATGTCTCCCCTGTAACGTAGCCTCTTTGATGACTATCTGTCTGTTATCCCTTCTTTGTGTTTCCCGGTTTCTCAGGTGAAGATTGTGTCTTTTGCGTCGGACTGATATAACGATTTATGGCTCATCTGTGTGATTTATAGAATAAGAAACCTAATAGGGCACGGGCCGGACTGGACTCTGCCTTGAAGAACCAATAGTGATGGGGACAGTACCCGAGGGAACAGGGCGCTAAACGATTTTATTTCCAGTGAGGAATGGAAGAGATTTGGTGAGGCGTGAAAGAGTCCTGTTCGAGAATTACTACATAAATGTATTCTTTTAATACAAGACTCTTTAACTGCTGTATAATATTTATACTATATAAAATGGACTTTTTAAAAAATATTTTAAAGTGATTTTATACATATGTGTCCTTGTTGTTTTATTTCGTAGTTTAAAATTGAAATGTTTTTAAAAAAATTCTCTTGATAATTCGAAGTTTTTCATTGGTCCCTTCGAATGATCGAGAGTCGACTCTATTTACGATCCTTTTTAAGTTCCTCACAGTTTTTTGATCACCCTTGTAGATGGAAGAAATATCGTCGACTTTCGAGCACTCTGTCCAAAATCAATGCTTGGATATAGACAGTTAAAACTTTTGGAGAGTTATGTAAAAATGGTCAAGTCTCTATTGCTTAGCAACTAAAATGCGAGTGAGTGTTTAGTAATGTCACCCTCTAAAGCAGTGATTCCCAAAGTGGTCTATATAGACCCCCAAGGGTCTATGACGACCTGCAAGGGGTCCACGTCAGCAAAAAAATAATTTGGGGATCCATGAGGTGTAAATGGGGGTCTATGATAGTGGCTCTTATTATATAACTTTAATTTACTTTAAATTTAAAAGAAAATTTAATCAAGTGGAAACTAAATTTTACCTATTTAACAGATATATTTACTAAATTTAATAGGGTTAATTTCCACATACAAGGTGACAGCATAAATTTTATTAAAACAAGAACCATTTCAGCATTTTAAGCTAAAGAAGTATAATACCGGAGGTCCCGAATTTTCTTAGAATGTCAGGGCGTTTTAACCTACGTTCAACATTTAAATGCCTTTAATTCGGATTTTGAAATCAGGATTGAGAATGCTTTGACTATGGTAATACCACAGTAGGCAATGAATTCATAGGGTCACATTGAAAATAAATGCCCCATTACAATAGCAACTGATCGTAATAAGCACTAACGAAGACCTTAAAGTTTGGAAACGGATATCAGCAATTTTGGCTTTGAAAAGGTAAACCTATTATTTGTCCCGAATTATGAAATATCGTGAGAAAGTTTTTAATCGTTTTTCCTACTGAAAAGCAGCGCGGTTGCCAATCTCCAAAACAAAAACAAAAAAACTTAACATTACTAACAGAAGAGGTTTAAGGTTAAAACTGACAATATCAATACCAAATGTTGAAAATTTGTTATTGTAGTACCAGACTCATCCCTCCCTTTAAAATCATCCATTTATTTATTTTATTTAACATTTATTTTACGTATTAATTAACTTTTAATTTATTTAACATGCGCTTTTTAAATTTTAATCACTATACTTCATTATAGTTAGAAATTTAATTCATTTAAAGTAATAGTACCAGCTGTCAAAAAGACATTCAAGTTGATAAATTTGCAAAAATTCAATATTAATTAAGCAGGGGTCTACCCCAAATCGAAAAACACGGCAAGGGGTCTACGACACAAAAAAAGTTTGGGAACCTCTGCTCTAAAGCAACATGAGGGTCATTAGCGACAGAGCTCGGTCAAATGACGAAGTGTCCAACACCCTCCTCTTAAAACTACACCACTACATCAAAGGGAAGAATGACTATAAGCATCCGATTTAGCTTCTTCAGTGGCTCATGACACACGGGGCACGAGTCCATAATCCTGACCCATGGGCCCACCTCTAGCTTCAGAGGTTACCCTTACAATTTTAATCGAACTAGGTATGTACACACACACTCATAGGTGGATATAATACCAAATAACAATACACACGCTTGACCGCACCCGCGGTTCGTCGGTCCAAAAAGAGATTGCTAGATGGAACAAGAAAAATAACATTTTAGGGAGTCCCGTCTAAAAACGTTGACATACGACATTTAACAGTGTGAATCCCTGGAAAAAATGAATCAGTTTCACCAATCCATGGGGCAAAGCTAGCACCAAAGGCTACATTTGCCAAACATTCCTTAATCTTACAAAAAAAACGTGTCTTGAAAAAATTCGGTAAATGCAAGAGAAAGAATGGGGAAGGGTTGAAAATAAAGTAAGATAAGAGAATACGTCATCCATGTTCATCTCAAACTTGGGAGGGAAAAAATTCCTTAGAGCATTTTGGCGTTTTAAATCTCGTACTCGCCAAAAAGCAAGTTCCAAAGGGAGTGAATGAATATTAACGTCGCACTGTTCAGCTACTCGAGGGCTTCTGGCGACGGACCTCGGAAATTTGAACCATGGTTAAATGACGAGGACGACACCTTGAGCTAGCAACCCCCTCTCCTAACTACCACACCAACGGGAGAACGTTTCAGGTTTCGACAGATTTAACGTGCATCGCTCCCCTACACGGCGGGTCTTCAGCGGTACTAAGCTCGAACTCATGACACGCCGGTTGACCACTAGGCTGCAGCGGCCACCCTAAGGGTGGGGAACGAAGACAAATCGTGGTCTCCCTTCTGAGGATGGTGGTCGATTGAAAGGGAACTTGTTTTAACAGTATCTCTCAGAATAAGGTTTTTATTTTCTTCCTAATTTTTAATTTCACTTGAATTAAGGGCGTTCAAAAAGGCCGAATTTGCGCCAAATCAATTTATATTGGGATAAGGGAATGATATTGGCGTATTAATTCCTTGACACTGGCGACTTATAGAGAATTTTTTTTTTTTTTTATTATGAAACAGGTTGCCATAGTTCAATCACTATTTGGCGATTAATCTCTGGTATGAAATGAATACTTGGCAATAAAACGCTGGTATGGGGTACCCCAAAAAAATTATAATCTCTTAATAAGAATTAAATACTGAAATCGATGAATTCTGTCCGAGTTCAAGAAACTGTTAATTTCGATAAAATTTTTAATTACATTAGCTTTTTTTTTAAAAAAAAAATTCAATAGATTGCTCGGGATTCAAATTTTATTTAAAAACCAGACACTTTTCATATATTCTGTATTGTAAAACAAAAAAAAAATAGCAGTTTTTTCCCCATTATTAATTCAAAAACTTCACGACTGGTGCTCTTTTAAGAGGAAAAAATTGGTTTACAAAGTTTATTCCTACCTTCTCGTCTTCTATCAATGCATGAATTTACACAAACCCACAAGTCTCAAATTCTTTATCTTACGTTTAAATACGATTATAAATTTTAGTACAAAACATTAATTCACATTCTAAAGTAAAAAGAAACATTTTATAAATATAGACATGTGGAAGGAAACGGCGCCAAATTTAGCGCTCATATTTCGAGGGGGGGGGGGACAAATGCGCACAACAGAAACAGGTATTTAAATAATGTAAAGAAGAAATGCGACCCACTCATCACGATATCTCTGGAACTATTAGACCAACCGGCTTGAAAATTGGTAGGCATGTTCCTTTCTAGGAACGTCCTAGTTTCAGCGTTTATAGTTCCTCTAAGAACGGGGTTTGCAAGAGAATAAAGAGAGTTATAGCAAAAAATAATCCTGTTTTTAAATTGTTAGACCCACATACTTCAAATTTATAAAGCATGTTTCTATTGTTGAATAGAGATCCACTAAGAGTGGATTTTATGGAAATCAACTCTTGGGGAGGGAAGTTACTGGTGCGTATTGACAAAATAAAATTCCCGTTTTTGTACTTTTAGATTTTGAGTTTGAATTTGGCAAGCACGTGTACTTTGTCGGATAGAGATCCACTAAAAATGAGTTTTGTGGAAACCCATTTTAGGGTAAGAGGTTAACGGGTGCGTAAATGATAAGTCTACTTCTCAATTTTAGAAATTATTATTCAGAATTCCTGTCCTTTTTTTAAATCAAGTGTCAAGTGGTGAGAGTTATAATGCTTTTCAAAACATTCGAACACTTAACACTAGGACTCAGATATGATCAATTTATACTTGAAACATTATTAAATATCCTGCGAAGCGGGTTGGTAACGGCTAGTAATATAAGTATATGAAATTTCCTGAAGACCTCGAATAAAATTTATAAATTTTTCATTTTGTGTCTCCTTTTATAAGTAAAAGAGAAAACTTGCACATCTGGCGGAACATTTCTTAACGTTAAGAATGCAATATAATGATCAGGTAAGTAACACTCACGAGAATAATAGGGCACTTTATTATATTTTTTTTTTCAGAAACGACAAGAAACCATCCCTTGTCGCCCCCCTTCGACAGTGACAACACACGGGACTCTCTCTCAAGAGTATCCTCAAGAGTTCTCCAATCAAAAAAGGGGTGGGGAGAAGAGCTCCAGCTGAAACTGATGGAGTGCTCGAACGCGAGGAGAGGGTCCGTCACACTCCAACTGCCAGGTGGCGCGGACAGACCCCCTTTTGCGATGGGGTAATGAGTTTTAATTAGGACGCGCCTCTTGGTTGTCATTTTTGAAATGGCCTCTTTTGTCTGGGATGAATCATCATTTGCATGCCCTTTCAAAAGGGATGATTCCAAAACACGAACGGTCATTTTGTAAATTCCATTCATTTCCGAAAGTCTTCTATGCTCGGACTCCTCAACGGCGCAGTCAATCGAATGACAAATGTTGCTAAAAATATCGCAGCTTTTATTTTTAGGAAAACTTCTCATTATGCATAATTATTGCTAAAGGAACCCCAACATTTGCCAAACAATGCCAATCGGGGAAAAAATTTATTAGTAGGTTCAGTCACAACAGGCGAATGTTGCAGAAATTATTTTGTGTGTCTGTGTTAACAATTGGAGGTCTGTTCTAGATCTTTGCATAGAAATCAGGGAGATGAAACTAAACGAAAATTGCCGGCTAACATCAGTAGCAAGAATCAGTAGCTAACACTACGCTTTTGGAAATTACTGGACAGATCAAAACGTATACGGCTTATTCGAGAAAGCGTTGGATTGTAGGCAAATCGTTCTTGGCGCTCCTCTTCAATTAAATTCAAATTTTAACGACCCATTTTTAGTAACTATACCTTACATATAAATAAATTTATCACAGCACCAATAAAAAAATTTTTATAGAGAGAGAGAAATAGATTATAAAAATACAAAAGAAAATTTGGAAATTTAATACGTGGAAAAAAAATAAATTAAAAATCTTTTCATTTTTAAAACCATGACCAATCTCCTCCTTTTTCTCTGCGAGATCCTCGTATCGAAACGAATAGAATGAAAATAAATCCATTAATCCAAAACAAAATATTTTTTTAAAAATTCATGCTCTATTAGACTTTTGAAAGGAGGTGTTCTTTCAATACCGAAAGGAAATACTATTAAAGAATTCTTTTCAAACACTGGGGCCGGCTCATTACGAACTGTACAATGGGGAAAAGAAATCTTTGGATGTGTTAAGAAAAAAAATTTGCCTTGGAATTCGGCAACGGGTTAAAATCGTCTGCCTGCGAGCGATAATGAATTAGCAAAGAGGTGGCAACGCGGAAAGGGGGCTGGGACGAAATGTATTTGCTCGCCAACATTTGAATCAAAGAGAGAAAAACCCATTGAAGTTTAAAATGCAGAGAGGTAAAAAAAAAAAAAAAATTTTTTTTCTTCCTCGAATGGCAACGGGAAGTTCATTAGCAGGAAGACAAAAGAAGCCGAGCTTCTGAAACAAAGCGATGAAGAAACATATTTGAAGTCCATTCTCGGCTAATTAGCCAAATGGCGCCCACACGAGCAGTATTTATAAAATAACGAAATAATTCCAAAGAATTTTTTTTTATCTTCTTTTATCTTTCAATGAGTGGCTTTTAATGAGTGATCAAAGAATAAGATGGTTGAAAAGAAACAAGGGAGAATGAAAACGAAATCATGTTCACCTTTTATTCTGAGAAAGTGACTTGAAATTATTGTAAATACACGCAGGTGCAAAAATTATTAGGTTTTTGAATTTGGTGACATTAGCTCCCAGAAGGAAAAAGATGCCAATTTATTACCACCGCACTTTGAGTGAGTGAATGAGTATTTATTAACGTCGCGCTCTTAAAGCAACACCAGGACCATGGGCATTGGACCACGGTCACATGACCAAGATGACACCTGCCCCAGGTGACCCCATGCACCCAGGGTTGTCTTAAAAGACTCTCTGAAGCCCTGGACCCAGAGAAATCTTAAGGCTTTTTGAAGCCCAGGGCCCCTATACAAAAATAGGCCCTACCTGAGACCTTTAACCTTTTCGCGAAGGATGGACCGGAAAACATTTTAGAAACGGTTGAGTCCCATATACTTTCACCCCAAATGTCAGTTGTATGATGTATCGGTGAATCGCGGTTCGTACTTGAACTGCACACACACAGGACTGATCCTCCTCAAGAAATTGCATTGAACGGCCTACCCCCCTCCGGTCCATATATGACACACCCGTCGAGAAAGGATTAAGAGTAGACAGTTTATAGCATTGTCAAATACTCGTTCAAACGGTCATTTGAAACAAATAAATGTGCACGACTCGCATTCTCACAAACCGACTTAACCGATGGCCGCATTTCGACTCAATGTGTTGAATGAATTTTTATGGTATTGCCATCACATAATAATACAGCCTTGCCTCTTTTCCCAGATGACACACATGCAGTTTGAAATTTCCTGTTTTTCGGAGAATAAGTACAGGAAAAATATATGACCCTTAAAATTATCTGGATCATTATCTTAAGATTGAATCGAAAAAGAAAGCAGGCCCCCACCGACGGCGTGGTTTGGGCCCATGCCACAAAAACCTAGGCACAAACTGGCTCGACTGATGACCGCATTTCGACTCAATGAGTTGAATGATAGTTTATAGTATTAGGACTAAGCCTTGATATCGACAACGGTCTTACATCACTTACCACTTTTGCCAGTTGGCAAAAATTTCCAGAAATTCCCTGTTTTTAAGAGAATGAGCAGGAATAATATTTGACCATTAAAATTATCCGGATCATAATCTTATTAAATCAAAATGGAAAACGAAACGAGGCCCCCAGCAAGGGTTGAGGCCCTGGCCCCGGGCCAGTTGGCCCACACCTTAAGACGTTGACTAAGATTTTGACTGAGATACAACCCTCCCACAAGGGACGAGAGGAAGAGTTCTCAGGAAGGGTTAAGTGAGGGTACCGAAACCGTGTCGGCATGGCGAAAACTTCTTCTGCAGTATGACCAGAGGAGCCCTCTGATTGGCTTAAATCTGTCAAATCAACGACGACTGAAAATGCATATCATTATGGACGTCACTGTCGATTCTCATTTTGAAACTGTCTAAGATAATTCATTCCTCCCGAAATCAGCGAATTCCTGGGCTGTCGTTTCAAAGGTTACAGTGAAAAATAATATTGTGCCATAAATTTCTAGAACCCTTCGACACTAAATCAAAAGATCGGAGAATCTGGAAATATTTGCGGAGGAAGAAAAATCCACCAGAGTAAATCCCAAAAGCAATTAGCGATGTTCCAAAACTTGACGGGAATATTCGAAACTCTTAAAAGGAGTTCGACAGAAAATGGTAAAAACATTCCAGCGGCAAGAGAAAAAAAATAGCGATCTTTTCCCGCCAAAAGAGGTTTAGCGGCATTGAAGCAGCGATTCTAATTTAATCTTTCCACCGGAGAAGGGAGAAAAAAATAACCCAGCGAAAATGGAGTTGATAATTCTCTATTTTTCCCGAATTGAAATTCATGCACCAATTAAGAATGCAAATCTTTTCAGTGTATAAACTCAATTAGAACTGCTGCCCCTCCTTTGTCAGAATTAGAACAAGAACAAATAATCTGCTTAAAGGATGATTAAAACGAAGATGCAGCCAGTTTCTTTTTCTAACCCACCATTATTTGACAACTTATGAACGATTACGATGATTCGATGAATACAAATCACTGCGTAACTATTAAAGTTTCTGCTAAAAAACATTACAAAAGGACATTCGAACTTTATGGAAACGATTTGACAGTTATTTTTATCTACAAATGTAACACATTTGTAACTTTAAATTATAACAGTATATAAAGAATCACAAAAAAGTAAAGGAACATCTTTTTCATTTAAATCACACAAAAAAAGTGTAAATATCACTATTCAGTCTGTGGTAGTATTACAAATTTTCGAAATGCGATCTTAAAAAACATAATGCATTAATTGTACTGCCTGAAACGTAATTATGTGTAAAAATTACCAGCTGTCAAAAATGCTCTTCAGGTATCTACGCTAATTGGTGATACTATTAGCAATGATCGCGCGCACGATATACTTTTTCCCTCTCCTACATATTGTTTCAACTGTCGGTTTTATTAGAAGTAAAGCTGATACACAGTTCTGGGGAGAGTAGAATTCACTATCGGGAAAATTAATTTGCAGGTTTAAGTCGATTATTGCTTTTTTGGATTGTGTGTGTGTGTGTGTGTGTGTGTGTGTGTGTGTGTGTGTGGTGTGTGTGTGTGTGTGTGTGTGTGTGTGTGTGTGTGTGTGTGTGTGTGGTTCTTTCAGTTTCAAAAATCGTTCCATCGTTAGGAGTAAACTTTTCCCACGTGTTTTAAAATTTAATATTAGCATCTGTTTTATTTTCACACAATTAGTATATATTTTTGTAATAACGCATTTTTTGTAGAGGAACGCGTTTAAATACCTTAACAATTTTTCGAACTTGATTAATTATAGGAAGTAATTCTTGTTGAGTTAATATTTCATCCTCATTAGCAATATTTTCTTCGAGAATAACATTGTCAATATCACTTTCACTCTCTTCAAAGTTTCTATATCCACAGCATTTGGATTCCTCTGTTCTTTCTTTCTTTATTTATTTATTTAGGTATAATACATCTATTACTCCTAATTAAATTCCAAGAGCATAGCACAATTGCTTATTTGCATCAATCGATTTTCCAACTCTTTTCATAACTGTTGCTCCATCAGTCTCTTTATGGATACATTATCTTCTTTCAGGGATAATCCATGTTTCGCTAATTTAGATATTTAAGCGCAGATTTTTCGGCTGGCATGCTTCCCGAAACATGCGTAAGTCCTACATCCAAAATTACTTTTTGAATGAATACTTATATTTAAACAGCGTCTATTTCAAACACTTGTCCATTCATCAAATGTAAGACTAAATTTTTCACCATTTAATTGTATTAGCTCGTGTTTCAAAGAATTGTGAACACCGTCAGGGGCGACTCTACAGCTGCACAGACCCTGCTGAGGCGGCAAATTTTAAAGGCGGTATTTGGATCAAATTTGAAAAAAAAAAATTGTACAAATAATTTGATATATTTTCTGAAATATTATTGGGTGTGAGTTTGGTATTTCATTTAACGTATCTTTTTTTTTTTTAATTTGCACTCTGTATATTTAATAAGTTTTCTTTTTTGTTGAAACAAAGTATTCGAGGTGGGAATATATGTTAAAGGCAGTGATTCCCAACCTTTTTACTGCCGCGGACCGGTCAACATTTGATAATTTTACCATGGCCCGTTGAGAGGGGGGCAATGATTATTTAAATTTTAGATTGTTTTGATTTAATAATATTACAATTTAATTCTAATTAAACAAGCCTTCAGTATAAAATACAATCACACAAAAAAAATGACCATAGATCTTTTATAAAAGGTCGCGCATACCCGAGAGAAATGCACCACAGTAAATAAAATGAAAATAATTTAATGTTCCTTATGCGGCACGGTACTATTTGGTCCACGGAACGTTTCCGGTCCGCGGACCGGGAGTTTGTTAAAGCATGAAATTTAATATGTTCACACATCATTCACTTGTAATTTTCTCCCCATACTGGAGTGAGGTCACAACGGACACTCCTTTCCCCTTTACGATGTCTGGTTTCAGCTCTCCAAAAGGGGACAAGGGTAGATAGAGAGCCACAGGAGGTGAGTGAATATTAACGTCCCACTGTTCAGCTACACGAGGGCTTTTGGGGACGGTCCGCGTCATTTTGAACCATGGTCAAGTGACACGCGGACGACACCTGAGCTGGCAACCCCCTCTCCTAACTACCACACCACACCCACGGGAGGACGTTTGAGCTCTCGACAGATTTTACGTGCATCGCTCCCCTACGCGGCGGGTCTTCAGTGGTACTGGGCTCGAACTCATGACATGCTAGCCACGATCCGAGCCACAGGAGGTATTTTACTTTAGCCTTGAGTGTAGTTACAATAAGTTAAGACAAATGCTTGAGATCCCCACCATTAGTAGACTATTCTTCCACGAAATTGGCCTGCTGAAATAGATGATTCCTTCTCTCATTCCACTCGTTTGAAATAATAATGTCCTGAATTTCTTAAGACTTAAAATAACATATATAGAGAGAGAGCGGGGGAGAGGGGGCATTTTTCTATTTTTGTCCGGGGCGGCAACACTGCTAGAGCCGGCCTTGATACCGTCACTGTAGTTTATAACAGTTCTTCTTATAGCATTAATCAATGTTGGTAGATTTTTAAAACTTCTGGCGGATAGTGATTTTCAAAACACTCGAAAAGGCAAACCATTTAATGCTATCACATTTCACTTATGATTTCATCCAAATTATCTTTTTTTCTTCAAAATAATCTAAAATCCCTGATAGCTTAGGCTTAGAAACTGTGCTTAAATTTGTATCTTCATTGCAATTAGATTCTTTAATCTTCAACAAATTTGCATCATGTTTCATTTTTAAATGTGTGTATGGAGTCCACTTGTAACTTCTTCCATTCATTTTACTACGAGGGTCACTCTGAAATTTTTGAGATACTCTTAGACATATACTTACAAGATTTTAGGAGTGTTCAAAGTTGTCTCCTCTAGCATCAATGCACTTTTGTAGACGAATTTTCCACAGATTAAATGCCTAAAACCATCATTTCTAGGAATTGATGAAAAAAATGAATTTATAGCCACATCAATGTCTTCTTATGAGTGAAAACGAAGTACACGTAAGTTCTTTTTTAGATTAAAAATAACCAAAAGTCACACACATAGCTAGATTCGGAGAATAAGGTGGAGGCTGAATCACATTCATTTGTTTTTGCCTAAGAAACTCAGCTATTAATTCGGCTGTATGAGAAGATGCACACTGTCATGGTGAAGCATTAGTCCCCTAACATTAACTTCTTGGAGAATTTATGGAAACCATATAGTCGTATACCAGTTTGCTGTTACTGTCCTTCTAACTTGATGGCTTTGATCAATCCCATACTTCTGAAAAAAAACGGCATACATTATTTTTTTCAGAGCTCATTGGCTTTTCGCCATTGTTGTCGTGGAATCATCTTCAAAGACCCATACTTTACTTTCTTGGCGTGTTGAAAGGTCAAAAAACGGCATGTACGCTTCATCACCCATTCCATAGTTAGAAATGACGCGGTGGCCACCATCATTTAGCAATTAACAGATTCTGACACGCTCCTCTTTTTGGTGCTCAGTTAGGTTATGGGGAACCCGACGGCAAACTGCTTTTTTCATATGTACATGGATGCGTATTCAAAGTTAAGTTCCTTCTGTATCATTTGGTAGGTACAGCGAATATCAACCATTAACATTTTTCGTATGGCAGACACATTATCTGGGATTACTGCCGACCGTGGCGTTCCAGTGAGTTCTTCATCCTGAAGAGAATTGTCACCACTGCAAAATTCTTTAAACCCTCTGAATACAGTAGCACGACACGGAGATTTATCATTAAATGCTAATTGCCGCCATTGAACGCATTCTTCTTGATTTAATCCATTTTTAGAATAGAAAATCATAGCACGATAGTGTGCACTCCATTTTCTCTTCTGTCTAAAACTTATTCCACGCTAAACAACTTGAAGTAAGTTAATAAAAAGTTGTCTGCTGTGTATATTCAAATTAAAGCGTCACTACTGTTTTATAACTTGTTGTCTGCGCGTACCTTAAAAATTTCAGAGTAACCCTCGTAACTCTTGAACATTTTTTACATTTGTGCCACCCCATATTCTTTTCATCACATAATAATGAAACCAAACCGAAGTATTATCAACTGATTTTTTATGTTCTTTAAAGTTATTCTCATTCATTATTATAGGTTATTATCTACGAGTAAAAAAACATATATATAAAGAATCTGCGAAATATTTTGAACCTTTAAGTATGATATGCAAATACAATGTGAATAACAAACTCACAAATTAAAAAATATCGAAATATTACGCACTTTCTTCACAACTCCTACAACCTTGTTTTAACATATACGAATACCAGACTACGAATCCTGCGCATGTGCAGTATCACTCTGAGCTGTAATAAGATAGTTTTGGTCCGCCTCCTTGGATGATTCACATATCTTATCACTTCTCTTGATTGTATTTTTAACTTTATATTCACAGGCCTTTTTTTTCATTTGCGGAAAAATATTTATAAAGAGGTAGAGGAGTCAACTTATTGATAGATGGGACATTAAAATCTAAATTTAATCAAGAACAGTACTTAAATTTTAGATTGCAAATTCAAGCAGACAGGATTTCTCACACAATTATAAACATTTCAATGCCATTTTGAATAGTGCATTTAAGTAAAAAACATTTTTCAATGTCAGTGGCTACAAAAAGAAAAAAATAATAACAATAAACGCAAAATATGAAATGCGACTGCAGATCATTTCAACAGATGAAGACTTCGACAAGTGTGTCAAAAAATATAAGCATATATATAACCCAGTTAAAACACATAATGCACAGCTAAGTAACTTGATCCCAAATGAATATTGATAGGTATATTACAGTGGCGCACATGAGGGGGGTCACCGGTTCCAAACCCCCGCCCCCCCCCAAAAAAAACCCTTGATTTTTCCCCCGATTGATTAAATCCTATGTATATAATACCTAAAATTTAATTAAGTAGTTGTTAATAATTAATTCTATTAATTAATATTAATTATTCATTAAATAATTAATTTTTTACTGTTTTTTTGTTCCCGAAAATCGACCAAATCAAAAGAATATGTTAGGCGGCGTATTTGAGCATAATACGCGAATAGTGAACTTTCGACCCTGGACCGCCCCCCCCCCCCTGAAAAATTCCTGTTTCCGCTACTGGTATATTATGAAATTATTTTTAAAAAATTTTACTAACAAATACAATACTTTTAAAACTGTTTAAAATAAAGTACCTATAATAAGTTGATTTGATTTTGAAAAAAATTATTTTAAGGTATATTCTTCTAAATGTGTATGTGGCTCCCCGAAAACACTTTACAGTTCTAAAAGTTTCTCAAGCCTCAGAAGTTTGACCCCAGCTAACAGTCGACGCTTCACAACTTCCCCACAAGGATGCAATTAAGTTATAATTATTTTTAAGAAAATACAAAAAGGGAAATGAAACAATATTATACCGCAGAATCTCGTGTGAATAATATCTCGAGAAAAGTAGAGTAGATTGGCCTCAAATAAGAGAGGTTTGATCTGCTTTAAAAATTCTATTTCAATTAACCTATATTTCGCTTTCTATTCTTATATATGTTTTAAGGGGAGGAAAAATCATTTGAACTAGTTTAAATACAAATGACTAGTGTTGAACTCCCACGGCATTTTCCTTTTCGAAGCGGGATTTTAAAAAATTACAGTTCTTACTTTTGCTGGTTTCTTATTTTAAAGATTTAATTGAGTGGTACGAAAATATATCTTTTAATTGTTGAGGACCTTTACATTCAAGTAAGGCATCTTGTTGCATATTAAATTTATAAATAACCCGATGAACCCTGTTCCTTTTAGAAACGTTCTTTTCTGGCCCATTTTTGATTGACTAAAATGAAAATGAGGTTTACTATATTATATTGTAAGCTGTTATAACAATTGCACTGTGAAAAAAAAATGAGGAATATTAACGACGCACTACTAAAAGTCTTACTGTAGAACGTCGTTTATTTGAAAGTTTATTATCCGGAACGTCAAATATCTAAACCAGTTTTTTTTTGTCAACTACATGTACTGTATATGAATACGTTTCGAACAGTGCAACGCTCAACAGTTGTTTCACGTGAGGTCAAAAGTGACATGAAAACCCAATGTGAAGGATAGTTGGGGAATTTCAGTTGTGTGATTCGGTAAACATCTTCGCGGAATATTAGGTCAGTTTGTTACCAAGTGCGGGGGTGTATACATGCCCTTTGTTGAGTTGTGAACTGCTATGGCTTCGAATTCAAAACGGAAGCGCAACGTCTTGAACATAAATGTTGAACCGTTTCGCGAAGGGAGAAAGTGGAGCGATGCAGAAGATGGTGGATTTCAAATGCTAAATGATGACGAGATTGTGACTTCTGTGCAAGAAGTCGGTCTGCGATGAAACAGATGAAGACGAGGACAACAACAGCAATTAAAGTAGCATAGGTCCAACAAATGCTGCTCCTTTTCTGCGTTAGAGACAGCTGTGGAGTGGTACGAACAACAGAGACCGTGCAGCGAAAAACAAAGATGTACTATGGTACAGCGAAAAATAAGTGATTATTTTCCACAATCAAGGTAAAATGAAGACATTTTGCACTTACTTTGCTTTTTCTTCAAACCCGTTTCCCACATGTGATGATTTTCAATATTCGTATAGTGTCCGGTTTCATATACTGCATAAATCGCATTCAGTTTTCGGTTATCCGAACCATCGCGTATCCGAACAGAGTACGGTCCGAATTGATTCGGATAAACGACGTTCTACTGTACAAAGCCTTTGCGGCATGGGGTATTAAAAATAACCGTCGAGCCGGAAGTCCTCTCGTTAGGTTGGTAGAAGGGGAAGAGAGGTGGGAGGACCCTGACTCACCCAGGGAGTTTTCAATCTAAATTGGGGTGGAACCGAGCGAAATTGTACAGTCACCTGTAGGTTGATCAAGGCTACAGCTAACGACAGGCGTTCATCTAGAAGTCCAACCTGTCTTAGGATCTGGCAACTTTCCTTCCCTCTCTTCGGGAAGGACACGACAACAACATGCAAGGGCTATTGGCGATGGATCTCGTCACTTTGAACCATGGCCAAGGACGAAGATGACACGTCGATCTCAACGCCAACATGAGCATTATAGTTCATTGTTCTAAATATTTTACAACGTGACTTGCAATGGACTCAATTCATGACGGTCACGTGATAAATTTAAACACGTGTTCTACATTGAATTCAAAACGGACAGTAAACTATAGCTCGTACTTTTTATTCTATTTGTAAAACTTGGGTAAAATTTCAAATTTTATACATGTACTTTTAAATAAAGTGTGACAAATATTAATTTTTTTATAAAAAAGTTTCTGTAAAAAGCGTCATTTGGCAACAACGAAGTGCATGAACTGATTGGCTGAAAATAGATAATTGCATTTATCGTGACTAGACGTCACATGTGCTTTTGAACTTGATTGGCTAAAAACACGTGGTTTGAAATTATCATGTGATTATGACGTCACATGAATTTTGTCCATAGATATATGTCCAGGGACTTCTTAAGGCATGGGCCAACTGGGCCTCGCCCTCGGTGGGGGCCTCATTTCATTCTCCATTACGTCTTAGTAAGATCATGATCCTAGATAATTTTAATCGTCAAATATTATTCCCTTGCATATTCTGGGAAAAACGAGGAATTACAAATTGCATGTAAACTGGCAAAAGTGGCAAGACTGTATAATTATGTGATGACCGTTGTCCATGTCGAAACCTAGGCCTAATACCATAAACATTCAACTCATTTAATAAATATGCGGCCATCGGTCAAGCAAGTTGGTGCTTAGGTTTTTGAGATTGAGAGTCGCGTACATTTACTAGTTTCAAATGACCGTTTGAACGAGTAATTGACAATGCATGCTATATAATGTCTACTTTTAAAGCTCTCAGGTAGAGCCTATTTTTGCATAGGGGCCCAGGGTTTCAAAAAGTCTTAAGGTTGATTTGGGCCCAGGGCCTCAAAGAGTCTTAGGACGTCCCTGGATATGTCACTTCGCACTTTTCGTCTTCGTGTACCTTATCTTGCATTTTAAATGAGTTCTTCACGAACAGACGTAGAAAAGCAGGCCGCGTGTCAGAAAGACCGTCTGCGGAGAGTTCTCGAACTCCTTCAACATTTCGCCGAACGCGTTTCCTCGCCCAACCTTTGAAAAGAAGAAAATGTTTTGAATAATCAAATTTCCTCGAAGGATCAAAAATAAATAAAAAGGAGCTCCTGAAAGCCTTTCGCCGAATGGTTCCATAAACCCCGCTTCGCATCATCACCCCGCGGCTACACGGTTACGATTAAACCTCGTTCCCTTCATCGTTGGGGCTCTTTGAGTCGTCCGGGAAAGGAAATTGCTTTGCGCCTGGATTTTATATACCCCGATAAACGGAGGCCGGACAATGGAACTCCCCATCAAAGTTGATTTCTTTATGACCCCCTATTACGGTATTTGTTGAGTCAATCGCTTACACCCCCGAGGGTCCGGGGGAGGATAAAAAGGGATCTCCACCAATCCGGAACTGTTGTTGATGGAAAGTGCGCGTGGGCACCCATTTATACCCGATTGCTGCGCAGTAATTGACCAGTTTCCGTGCATTTCGCCTCTTTCGTAGAAATGGCTTTTGAGTACGGAAATAAAGAATTATTTTATATAGAATCGTGAGACTTCTAAACATATTTCTTTATGTCGAGATATTTGACTGATATATTTATTCCCTTTCGAACTCGTCACTTTTCTCGCTGCCAACGGGTATTTTTATAGTTTTATTTTTCAACCGGAATAGTCTCCATAAAAAATGCTTTTACGGCAATGCGTGCTTTCAAAGAACATTTCTTATTGGCAACTAACAGGACAGCCCAGCGTCAAATGGGCAATATTTTTTCATACGATTTAAATTAAATAATTTTTTCCGCTTATCGTCAGAAAATGCATGTACAAGGTGTGACAATTAAGAGAACCAGGACATCACATTCAAAAAAAATCGATTATTCATCTTTAATATTAAAAAATAGTGCATTTTGTTTGAATCTTAAAAATTTACAACACTTATGTTGATAAAATAACCTTAAAATATGGGGGGGGGGGGAGTAATTGACAAAAAAATGTAAACAAACATATACAAATGTTTAGTTTTTTCACTTTTTCTTCGAAACATAATTTTTTGGTTTTACAAAAAACTATCACACTATACGGTTCCAAATTTTTTATACTTCTATACAGGATACATGTGCAAATAAGTGAACCTTTTTTTAAGTCGAAGTAGTACGTAGTTTTTATGTATAAGATCCCCCCCCCCAAAAAAATCTAAGCTCTATTGGAAATTTTTAAAGATCTATATCCCATAAGCAACGCAAAGCTACACGACACATCTCATCCTTCTGAACCACGTGACACTCCGTGGTGGGGGGAGAGAGCGGGGAATTACTGGGTCGAATTGATCAAAAATTCCGTAACGAAAATTGGTATGCATGTTTCTTTCGTTGAATTGAAATCCGCTGAGTATGGGTCATACGGAAATCGACTCAAAGGGGTCTATTGATAAAATTTTCATTTTTACACTATTAGATTTTGACTTTAAATTCGGCAATCATGTTTATTTTGTTGAGTAAAAATCCACTAAAAAGAGGGTTTGCAAAATTTCACTTTGGGGGAGCGAAGTACGGGAGCGTAATAGATAATTCTACTTTAGTTTTAGATATTATCATTATTTAGAAGTCCTGGCCATTTTAAATCAAGAGGAGGGAGTATTAAAAATGTTTTTCGATACAATCGAACGCTTAATGCTAGAACTTGGATATCAATATATTTAACACTACATATTCATACAGCATTATGAAATACCCAGCGAAACGAACGGCTAGTATAAATATATTTTTTTTAAAAAACCAATTAATATGTTGGATGGTCGGTTAAGCCAATGACCGGTTAAACAAAAATAACATGTTGTATTTTGCTACAGAAGGGAAAGTGTCCCGTGCGGTGTATTCTGATCTCCGTGTAGCATATTCAAATACAATTATTAAATTTGTGCTTCGAATTTTTATTTTTAATTTTAGAGATTTTACTCCGGATGCTCGTGGATCAGTAGAAACAAATTGAAGAGAAAGAACTCACTGAAGCGCACACATTCAAACACCGAAAAAACAAAACTTTTCGCACTCTTCACCTGGTACGAAAGGGCAGCCATCGTCAGACACGCTCGGGCGAAGAACCGCGCGCGTCGTCCGAGAGAATCGTTTGGTTGTTCACCTTCGGAGGAATCCCTTCGGTTTTTAAGCGTCACGGGAGTTCAGGAACACTGTTGCAAAAGAGACCCAAGTTATTTTCTTCTCCCCCCCCCCCATACATACGTGAAATACTTCTTTTCGAAGAGAGGGGGGAGCGAAAGTGGAAGACCGAAAGAAAAAAGATTTCTGCCTTGGAAGGAGTCCTTCGTGAAAAGAGTAGTCTCATTTGAATGGAACGTTTTAGAAGACGCAGCATTGGGTGATTGGCAGAGGTCAGTTTTTGGTAAGTAACTCAAGAGCGAAACACAAAAACATCCAGAATAATTCCTGTTAGTTTTTCATTTTATTCATATCGAAATGGCACAGAAAAAAATACTATTCGCTATGGACCTCATCTTCAGAACAAAGGTAAAAATACAGTTTAACTCCTTAACTACCGCCGGCGTATGTACCCGTCTCGTTCAACCGATGCGTTAAATGCCCCGGACGTACATAAACGTCTTTCCGAAATTCGATTCTTTTCTTTGCACTGTTATCAGTAAAACTATTTCGAATGCAAATTAAATTACCTTGACAGTGTTTGCGAGGGATTTACTTATTCCAGAAAAAAACTAGCTTTATCTGCGCCTCCCCCCCCCTTCTCCTCCTCCCTATTCAATGCATACCTGAGCCTATGTGAAAACGGTGGAACTGGGGAACGAATAGCATAACTTTTAATCGGCAGTTACGGGGTTAACAGCTGAACTGAGCCCCATCCCCCGATAGATCTTGCGCACCATGTCGATGCGCAACCATGTTTTGCACCATGTCGCGAGTGGACCAAATGGGCCGAACAATCGGTCATTTTACGAGGTACATAAGATAACCTCGACTCGGCTGATAAATGATTCGATTCGTTGATATTATATGGATGTGCTGTCCATCTCAAAATACGGTGCATTTGAGAGACATGTTATACCTAGTCATGCTGTAAGTTCTGGTACAAAATATTTTGATAGTATCTGCTGTGACTCAAACGCAACAGGCGATTTGAAATTTCGTCACAAGAGATCAACTGCGATATTTTTCACATAACTGCTAACTTCCACGCATGTTACTCTAAATCAGTCAGAGCTTTAACAACCATAAACAAAGGCGGATAATATTCCACATAAAAAAAAAAAGAAGAGCTCGTAGAGTTTTAAGGTTCTCAAACATTTAGACATCAAAAGGTTATTTATTGAACCCCATGAGAGATTTTTTGAGACCAACATCGTTGCAGACTGTAGTAGATGCGGTTCACCACGTTTGGTGAGAACACCTGCTCTCGTCAAAGAAGCCAGGAACTCATCATACTCTTATTGATAAACAAATGAACTTGTCAAAAAGAACAAGAAAACAAAAATTTTCGACCGGGAGTTTATCAAAAAATAACAGGTCATTTTCTTACAAAGAAAGTAAAGTGTTACCTTTTGGCCTTATCACACGTATACTCATTTGGAGTAATTTTTCTTTGAAGCAACCCTTTCGAATAATTTCCGCCCAGTTGCTAGAGCCATGGCTTCGAACAATTTTTTCCTAAAGAGCTGAAAGAATTGCTCAAAATTCCAGCCAATGGGATTCTTGATATCCCTACGTCACAAGCAAGATGGCAGCCTCGGATTCGTCAAACGCATCAGAAATGGCGTATAATATGAAAGTAACAGATTGGCGCTCCACTTCTGTTTACTGGCAAAAGCCCTGTTGCGGCGTCACGCTTTTATTGGCCTCATACAAATTCTGCTAAACGACGTGAAAATGTTTGACACTAAAGAATCTTTCAAGCACCAGAATAACCGTGTGTGTACAAGAAACGCCCAAGAAGCTAAAGAGAAGAAAAATGCCCGCAGAGCAGTGCCGATTTAAGCTCATTTCAGGCTCTAGGTACAGAATATCTACAAGTCCCCTTGGCAGTGGAGGATTAAAATTTATAGCCAGAAAATCTGTTTAAGTTTATATTATTCGTTGGCACCCGCACCAAGCGCCCAATGCATAAACCAGCACTGCAACAGAGAGCTAAACACCCGTGTTCCGTAATGATTTGGTGTGGTGTTAGCTAAGAAAACATCTCAGTAATTCATTTGACCAAAAAGCAAAAGTTTATTGCCATCCTAGAATCTGTAGCAGGAGTGGCGAACCTTTTATGGATCAACATGCCATTTTTTAAAGAAATATTTAGTGAAGAATAGACGTGCCATCAAACAATTTTGACTTGTGATATTATTGGGAAAATAATAAAACTTAACACTCTAACAACTCAAAACTCTTTATTCACTACGAAAAAATACATTTTGCACTGTAAAGTAGTAAATGTTTTCATTATACGTGTAATTCAAATTAAAGTGACATTAGTGTGACTTCTGTTATTGCAAATTTGATGACGAATAACTTATATTAGTATTGTAAGATGTTGCTTTTAGCAGAATGCATAGTGAATTGGAGTCATCTGCCAAACGGTTTCTAAGCTAGTCTTTAATGTTATTCATCTCTGAAAATAATGACTCGCAAACATAGAGGAAAATATAGTTAAAGTAGCATGAGCCAGCCTCTTCAAACAGTTAAATGTGTTTGGAATTGAATTCTATGATATCAAAATTTCGGTACTGGCATTTTTACTTATATCGCTTGTTAAACTTTCTGTTTCAATCAATTCCAACTTTTTCCTTGTTTCAATAAGCTTTTGATCCATATTGAACTACACTGGAAATCAATCAGTTGCATTTAAAATTCTACTATTTCCAGCCAATCGCATTAGGATAAGTTCAGTTTATCAAATGAAGTCACATCAGGGTACATAATGAGCATTTCCGATAATTCTTTGAACTTCTTTGATAATTCTTTGAGAACATCTCGTTGAAAATTCCTTGATTGAGGAATCAGTTACGGAAATATTTTGAACTGAAATGCAAACCATTTTGTTCGGTGGCATGCCAAAAATACTGTGTCACGTGCCATTGGTTCGCCATCCCTGACCTGTAGTGTTGCCTCTGAACATAAATCTGTTGAAAGAATATTTCAACAGGACTCTTACTTAGCTCACGAAGCGTAGACGATCCAAGAAGACTGTACCGGACTTAAAAGAACACGGCTATCTAGCAGACCGGATTTCAATTCACTCTAATATAAATTGTAGTGTCAGTATGGGAGACAAAGGTGTGCCAAAAGTGGGATCCCAATTACAGCAGTCTTAAACGTTCTTCAAGGAAAGCAGCGATAGAAATTTCCAAGGATGTGATGGAGTAGCTTCTTTAAAATTGACAGGAATTGATCTGGACATATACTCCTTCCCACGGCTAGCTGAAAAAATTCTCACCTCCAACGTACTCGTATAACCACGAGTTCTGACCACACAGTTGGGGTAACAAACATTCCTTCGTCTAGAAGTTCGGGGTGGACGATCGCATATTGCTACAGTAGGGTCAGCTAACGATGTCCGAGGTTGAAATATACAGTCAAGTCAAAAATAGCTACCTCATAGATAACTCAAGCCCCGTACGATTTCCGGGAACGAAGTATAATTCCCGGGAATAGAAAAAGTACAGAAATGTGATTTCCCGGGAAAGAAACTCTAGTTATAAGGTGTGAGAAATTAGTAATATATAAGGTGTGAGATATACGAGTGGTTGAAAGTTGTAAATAAAATTATTTGTAACTAGAGAGTGGTAGTTAATTGTAGTTAGTAGCGTCATCAGTACAAAATTAAAAATTTTACGGAAGTTCACTGGCTAGAAAGTGACCAATATTTTGGTTTATATTCGTGATGAACACCAAGAGATTACGAGAAAATAAAAGCATTCACTGTGAAAAAGTACGAACCCTCTACTTTTGCTTGTTCAAGAGAACTTTAAGAAAACGGTTTTCAGGGCATAAATTTTCCTAGTCTTACGTAGTGTATAACGTTGAATAAGTTATATAAACGGTACTTATGTATTATCGCAACGATGCCAACGTTCAAGATAACTTGCCAAGTTGGCAACCCTGATTTCTCATGCGTTTTGTGCTCTGAATAGGCAACCATGAGCATCCTTCCTCGCAAAAATGTTGCCAATACCGTTGCGATAATAATTATGTACCATATAAAAATATATATATTGCATAAATATAACCTATATAAGTGATTTACAAATATATATTTTTAAATAATTAGACAAATTGACATTTTTAAATCGTATATACTCATATATAAATGTACAAGAATGCATAATTATCAACAACTAAACATCGCATGCGAAAATGTCGTTAAAGAAGTTGTAGTAAGTACATCCGAACTATTGGATTCTTTTGCCCAGAATAAATCAGAAGTTTTCTCTTTCATTGTATTGTCATAAACACAAACACATTTTTTTTAATAAAAAGAAATTAGTGGCATTATTTAAATATTTTAATACAACTTCAAAATACTTTGGTGGGGAAAATGTATAATAAAATGTACAGAACTTTGTTAAAATTTCCACATTTTAAAATTCTCTCTGTTTAATTTACTTTAAATAGTGTAAGGATCTAGCACCCACACAAAGATGTGTGGCCGACCAGGGCATCTGGCAACGGGTGGAGCATAAATGGGAAGACCTTACAACACGAGAGTTGACTCGATCATATCAAGTGAGTGAATATTAACGTCTCACTGTTCAGCTACACGAGGGCTTTTGGGGACGGTCCGCTTAATTTTGAACCATTGTCAAGTGACACGGACGACACCTGTACTCGATCGTCAAAGCTACAAGATACATGCGCAATGACGACATACGTAAAACCTTTAAAAATCAATAGTTTTAAATCCCATATTCAGAAAACTGCAATTAACTTTTTTAATGCCTTACCAGAGACTAATAACGTAAATATGCTAAACTTAATTCCATATAATCCTAATAATAGAGTGAGTGAGTGAGAGAATATTAACGTCGCACTGATTAGAAACACAAAGGCTTTTGGCGACGGTCCGCGTCATTTTGAACCATGGTCAAGTGACGCAGACGACACCTGAGCTGGCACCCCCTTTCCTAACTACCACACCACACCAAAGAGGACGTTTGAGCTCTCGACAGATTTAACGTGCATCGCTCCCCTACACGGCGGATCTTTAGTGGTACTAGGATCGAACTCATGACACGCTAGCCATGATCCGATGCCTAGACCATTCGGCCACCGCGGCCGCATCCCAATAATAGAACTAAAAGGCCAAGAAGAATTCTTCTCGATTCCTATAACCCTCCATAGTATTTTTAATTCATCGCAATAATTTTAATTTTTGCATCCTAGTAAATTTAATTTTTTCATTTGGGTGCTTTCGGCAAAATTTTATTCCTAAGTTCAACTTCGCATCGTCAGAGCTCAGGTGCCTCCCTCTGGGGAGGAAACTGGGCGACAAAATTACTTGTGGCAATTGGTGTCGCCTATACGGTGCCACACAAAAAAAGTGATACCAGCTCCTGGGGAATGAACTGGGTCTGCAAAGATAAGAAATACCGATACGCATTTGAAAAAAATGTAAAATGCACCACCGGACAAGCTCCTCCCACTTTCCCTATTCTAAGCCCCCTGGGCAGCCAATCGGAGTCTATGATCACTTTCACCATTGACCAACGAGAGAGCAGCCTCTAAGCTCTCATCCATGCAGAAAGATCTTCCACTCTATCAAGAAGAGAAGTCTAAGGCACACCTCCATGATGCCTCTCAGCAGACTTCACCGTCTCCCACATCTAAGTACACCAGACATGGGATGAAAGACTTTTCACAGTCCAGATGCCCACAGAAAGACGCCCGAGAGTTGACTGGGGGGGGGGGAAGGCCGGAGACGAAGAAACGTGGTTGTAAAAAAAATCACGAGAGGAGGAAAGAAAAAACTGCGGATTATATGTCGCGCTTTCAATCCGACTTCATCTTCTAAAAAAATTTGTCTTTGTGTTGTGTTTCGAGTGTCACGTTAAACAAATCAATAAGCTAAATATTTCAGTAATTATTTCTACCTTGTGAACAACACACCGATCAATCAACCCACTCGATATGAACTCTCAAATTAACAAATAGAAAGTTAAAAATATTTTACAGTAATCAGATTATTGCTAGATAATGAAAATGTTGCGTTGAATAGCCCAAAAAGTCGCAAGGGCCAGCCATTGAAAAAATCAGGTTAATTCGTAATTCATGTTTGTGGTTCATTCAATCAACCTCCGCTTGCTTATATAAACTCGTTTTTTTTACAAAAAAAAAATTCTTGTTCATAAGATAACAATTCAATAATTGTAAAAATGTGACAGAGTAAACTCTAAACAGAATCGTACGCTTCCGTGTCAATTACATCGCTACAAAAGTAAACAAGATTTTTTTCAATCAATTTCTACGCATGTGTCAAAGATAAAAGTATAATGAAATAAAATTTTAAAAAATGCCAGTCAAAACACCAGTGTTCGGTAAGAAATACGAATATTGCCCAAACTGTTTTATTTACATTACATACAAAACAAAAAATTAAAAGGGTTTTATTTATTTTTTAAATCTAACTGAAGCGTATGCCTGAGAAATAATTTTAATTATAATGCTGGATGACTTAAAAAATCGAAAAACTAAATTCACACACTACAAAAAATAAAGAAAGATATACAACACTTATATATAATATGAAAATATATACACCTATTTCTAAACTTCCAAAGAGTTTAAGGCTATCCAAATAATTATTTCAGGGGGGGGGGGGGTAAAATTCAAACATGAACCAGTTTCTCTTGATTCAAATAAGTTTTGTCTTAACTAACAGAGTACTAACGTCTTATTTTGATGCTGAGTGAGTGAACATTAACATCGAACTGTTCAGCTACACGATGGCTTTCGGCGACGGATCTCGTAATTTTGAACCACGGTCAAGTGACAAGGACGATACCTGAGCTGCCTCCCCTCTCCTAACTACCACATCCCACCAACGGGAGGACGATTCAGCTCTCGGCAGATTTAATGTGCATCGCTCTCCTACACGGCGGGTCTTTAGAGTTGCTGGGCTTGAACGCAGGACACACTGGCCACGACCGATACCTTGACCACTAGGCTACCGCGGCCCTTTATTTTGATGCTACAAGAGGGGGTTTTTGCGACGGGGCTCGGACAAGTGACAGAAATGGCATCGGAGTAGGCACCCCACTCTTTAAACCACATCAACGTCTTAGAGCAGTGGTCTCTAAGGATCCTCCGGGTCCTCGATATTATTCAGGAGGTCCGTGGAAAATTAAAATTGATTTAGAGGCCCTGAACAATGCCATGGGATCAATTAAATTAAATACAAGGTGACCAATTAAATTTAATCAAAATTAAAAGCGTAATATCTGCGTTTGTTGCAAAACTTTTTCTTTTCAAACAAAACTTGGGAAGAAAACATTCTGTTTCTAAATCTTTCATAATTTCAAAATAAAGATGAAGATTTGCTTGTTTATTGTCAACATCTAACGGCTCTTTATGCAGACTTGAAGACATTCTTCACGGGTGCAGATTCCTTTTGCACGTGGATGAACTCAGATATCAAATACAGATGAATCCATACTACCACAGGAGCAGCTCATTGAAATATTTACAAATGAGGAACCAATATCGCCAACACAACCTTGTTGGCGACATTGTGTAAAACGAAGCACTAGGTTGCCAATTCGGCGCGTACGTCACATGCGAAATCGGGGTTGGCAACATGGCAAGTTAACTTGAATGTTGACATTGTTGCGATAATACATAAAAGTACCCAGCATAATTCTAACATTTTCCACACTTTATAAACAGATTATTTAAGTGAACTGCTTTTGTCACAGCAAAGGTAGTCGACATATCAAGGGCCGTTTTAGACGCCTTCGCGCCATTTCATTTCACTGCAAGGACAAGACAATAACAACATTTAAGCGAGAACTTACTAATATTAAAATTTTTCTTTTAATCCTACGCCCGTCTTTGGCATCTCTGCCAGTGAATTAAAAATATATATACAGTAGATTATTTTAAAAATATTTCAAAATGAATGCATAAAATACATAAATGTAATAATTAAGTAAAAATTTTAAGATATACTCAAAAAAGTTTTACAAATATATTTTTGTTAAAAAAAAGAAAAAAGGAAAAGTATACTACATTATTTTATTATAAATTCAGAATAATTATTTAAAGAATTTATTTAAATAACACTAACAACTCTTAATGATAATACTACAAAAGTAAATACTTTCTAATAAATAGTACATATTAATAAAAAAACAATTGAATTGAAATTTTATTTTAAATAAAAAAATATCATTTCTTTAAAAAACATGTTGAAAAAATTTTAAATCTCAAACTTACAACAATTTAATTTAACAACTTTGAAATACCAAAAATACAAAAAGAGTTCAGTAAAAATCAAAAATACTAATGTAAAATAAATACATGTATCATTCTTAAATTTATGCAGATGAAGTTAACATATTTTACAAATCATGCAATAAAAAGAAATCTATTTCAGCGAAATACCAGCGGTCTATACTATGTCTTATTCTGAAATCTAAGCAATTTTGAAAATATATCTAAATTAGGTAATCCAGGAAAAGAGAACAATTCATAATGAGGCAATGACATCCTTCATAACAATGAATGTTTAAGACTTTGGCACAAAAGTCACAATTAGTCACAGCAACCCACTTTAGCAAACTTTTTAATTAATCAAACATACAGATGCGGTCAACATTTAATGCATAAGCCTTAACAATCAATACAAGGAGCTCCAGTTATAAAAGAGAGAGCAACAGAAATATAGCAAGGTGACCAGTGTCTCCTTTAAAGAGGACAGTCCTTTTTATAAATTCTGTCTTCCTCAAAAATTTCCTCCCACTTGTCCTCTTCAATAATATAAAACTAATTTGTTAATTTCTGTATTTAGAGATACAGGCAAAACTGTTACATTAATGTACTTTGTACATAATCAGGCATCTATTATCCACAAAAAACTCAAAGTATTGATGGTGAACATATTTCAGCTACAGAAGTTTATTTTGAAGGTTTTGTCCTTCAATAAAAATCGTGATTTGAAGAAAAATTTATTCCTCCCCTATTTAAAAATTATCTTTTTTCCCTCAAAGACGATAGTAAACTCGGAAGAATCAAATCCAAGCACATCAAAAGGTTTACCAAAGAAGTGCAGAATTTTCACCAAACAAGCTTCCAATATGTCGAAGAATGTCAAATAAAAATATTACAGGAAATAACCATTTTCAACGGTGTTTTTTCACAGCATCACAAAGAAATTTGGCAGATATAGAAAATTGTGTGATTTTTTATCAAAAGAAATGCCTGATATTAAAATCTGCGACAATTGTCATTTGAAGAAATTAGAAGACTGAATGTTTCTTTAATTCCAATAAAATGGAGAAATCAGTATGTTGAAATTGGTAAAAGAGATGGATGGAAATATTTTAACATTTCAAAATGAACACATTCCATATGAAAACATAGTTATTCTTGTTGAATTTACACTGTGATTCCCTGGAACTAATGCAGAAAGTTTTTTCAATAAGTAACAATTTTTGAAAAAGTGAGAAATCAAGATTGAATGTTGATACTTAAGCTGTAGCACTTAAAGTTCATTATAAAGGATATTTTTGCTCCAAATTTCTGACATATTAAAAAATGATATATTGACAAAAAAAATTCATTTTCTGGAAAATATTCATTTAAATTAATATATAAAAGGGATATAAACATATTCGTGTATTTTTGTTTGAATTAGTACGATTTTTCAAACATTTATGTTATAATTTTTTCTTAAATTTTTTGTCTTTCTTTTCATTTAAAAAAATTGGTCACCTTAAATATGGTCAATTTGAACATGTTATCAAAACATTAAAAAAAAGGTTTGGAGAGTTAAAAATCATTTCTTTACATTTTATTGAAAAAATGTTCAAACAAGGTTTATCATTCAGCTTAGTTTCCATACTGAAAAATTTAAAAGTTACAAAAACACAAAACTGTGCTCATAAATTATGCGAATATTTTAATTTTATAATAATAAATATTAAGTAACTCACAAGATTCAAATATTACAATGTTAAAAAACTTATACAGTAAAAAATATTATATTTTAATGTTAAAAAAATATATTACGAACAATTAAAAAATAAATAAATTTTTAGGAATATCTTCATGATAATATAGTAATCAATTAAAAAGAGATAAAAAATTGAATAATATTCTTCAGAAAAATATTTTACTGTTAAAAATAATGAACTATCAATAAATTTGCATGCAAATATTCATTGTCTTTAATTTCACATAACCCATAAAATATTTTTAAAAAATAATTCAGAGAAGAAACTAGAAATTGCATCAGTTAAGAAAGTTATAATTGATTTACAAGAAGATATACAGCAAATTATCATTAATTATAATTTTAATGCTTCCACACATAAAGTTAAACTACCTAAAAAGAGTGAAGGAAAGGTATAACACAAAATAAAAATATTTCAATAAAAAATTCCCATTCATTTCGAAATTAAAAGAAACAGAATAAAAAACTATTTGAATTCAACAACACTGGTTTTTGATGGTTTAAAATGTATTAATTTCTTTGTCATAAAAATTTTTAAAAAATAAAAATTAAATATTTTTTACAAAATTGTCTGACATGTACTTTCAAAACCAGAATTGTGTGTGGTACAACAAATTCAATTATTATACTTCCACAAGTGATATATATATAAGCTCGATTAAGTATATAATGGTCTTATAGATTTTTAAAACGGTTACAAGTAATGAATTTTTCGCAAATTGTAATTCATTTTTACATTATTTATATTTATAAATTTTCTTACTTATCTTTTTATGTTACATTTGTTTTATTCCAACAGTTTTTGTTTTATTTATATTAAAAAAAATTTAAGTGAAAATTCTCTTATTTTCAAAACAGCTTATAAAATAATGCAATTTTCAGTATTGTTACAAAGACGACGCATAATTGTTTTGTTACATTGCAAAATTTTAAGGGACCTGTCAACAAAATGCGCTTTTTCAACACCCTTACTACAGTGTTAAAATAAAATTCAGTTACTTAGTAGCAAAAGAATTGTATACATGTGCCGAAGGCGACCTTCGGCAAGGATCAGTTCGATATCGTTAAAAAGAGATCATCTAAAAAATCGTTAAAAGAAAAATAATCAAATTGCATAATTATTACCCCATCTAACTGATAAATAATTCATCAAAACATTGAATGATATATATTCTTAGGATCTTCGCGGAACACAAAAATTCAAGTTGGTGTCGATCATTAATTTTCGGCGACTATTTCATCACATGGAAGAAATCCGTAAGCGAAATCGAACAATAAATAACAGAGCTAATCGAAAGTGTGTGAATTGACAGATGAAAGAAACACTTTCTTACCTGAATATCAGGATGAATTTTTCACATGCTGACTTGCCATTGAGAGACCAACCAAAACAATGATATAGCCTGCTTGGCGATCACAACACAATTTGAAGCCAACACCCGATCACTTTCGCCGCCATTCCTCTGACACACAGCGCCACTCAGATGACGTCAACGAGTGATGTCATCAGAGAAGAATCCATTTCGCTGGGAGGAAAGATTTGAAAAACGCGCCTTTTTTTGCGTCAAGAATTTTGAAAT
>BMAO01038292.1:0-15671 GCA_019973975.1 Trichonephila clavata | reverse complement strand
TAAATAGAGAACTTTTTTACGTGAGTAAAGGGGAAGGAAGGAGGGGGATGACATGAGTAAAGGGGAAGGAAAGAGGGGGATGACATTCTGCAGGGTTACAGAGCAAAGCAATTTTCTCGCCAATATCGGCGCTTGCTTTGAATACGATGCCAAACATTTCATTTTCTCCGTTGACGTAGACGTATTCGCATGTAAGCTGGCTTCTTGTCGAAAGCATATTGGATAGATAAAAAACTATATATAACCATCTTTCGAAATTGCAAGTTTAAATACATGCTACAAATTTATTTGTTCAATATTTTTTAAATAAAAAGTTGAATTATGTAATTGCATGGTAAGTAATGCGATTACGAGCAGAAAGCGCTCACATTCTTGTTTATGATTGTTTTTGAAGCTCCGGGTTTTTAACGGAAAGGTATTAGATTAATTTAAATAAACGATCACTCATGACCCAGAAATTCCAAAAGGTTATGAATAAGTATTTCAAATAAAACCAAGAATGATTTAAGAGGCGATCTTTCAAAAATGTAATTACTGTAAGTCGAAAAGGTAAGTAATTTGATACAGAATAAAAAGCGTTTACTAAAGTGATTTGTGTGTGAAATGCTTGTTTTCAGATTAAATTTTCTGTATTACATAATACAATGTTTGATTATAATTTTAGATACATTGAGCTAATATGAATATTCATTGATTAAATTTTATTATCGATTATTTGTTTCGCTCATTCTGTGGGTCGTCAAATTACGGTTTAATCGTTACGTATTCGTAAATACTTGTTTTATCAACACACACAATTCAATATGTTTATATATTCATAAGAATACAAGAATCGAATGATAGATTGACCGGAAGTCATGATTTTCACTCTGACAATGAATCGAGTTTCTCTGATATTTTTGTTTAATCTAAACGAAATTTTTTTAAAAGTTTAGTATTTTATGACTAAGTATTAACTTTCTCTATGTAAAAATAAAAGAGCAGACTTCCAAAATTAACTAGAAACAATGTATATATTGCATACTTGAAAGCTAAATCAGATTATAAATTAAACTCATTTTCAAACAGAAATCAGTACATCCTACCATAATATAATCATATATCTATGCATATAATGTATAAACTCGACTTAATTCGTTACTAAATTTATGCCGAAAGCAAGTAATATAAAAAAAATTCTTTTTTAAGTCAATTCCTGCTTATAGAAACTGGAATGAATAGAAAGTATTCTATTAACGGCTGAAAATTTGGACGATATATATATAGGGATAGAGTGAACTAATAGTAGGAATTGAATAAAGAGCATGGTTTGTCTGCATTGTTGTAATAATGGCTAATTTGGCTGAAAAACTAATAATCAATTAATTAAAATTTGAAAAATCTTTATTAACATCAAGTGTCATCCTCTACAAGTTTAAAAATATTATTTGAACTTGATAGGATGAATAGAAAGTATATTATTAACGATTGAAGATTTGAACAAGATAAATAAATCTATAGAGAGAGTCAACTAATAGTAGGAATTGATTAATGAAAAAGAGGGTTTCATTACATATTACTGCTGAATGCATATTTGAGTAAGCGATTCCTTTTTTTTTTTTTTTTTTTTTGTACCAAATAAAATTTGAGTTTGAACAAGACAAAAAATATTACATACTGCCTGTGTTATAGTTTTTAATTAAATGGAATAAAAAGCCTAAATCCTACAAGCTATTATTAATTTACAAAGTTTTCTTATAAAAGAAAGATTAACAGGCCAAAATTATCGTTCCATAAAAAAACCATAGTATCCTATGGTTTTTTATGGAACGAGAACTCTCTTATGGTTTCCTTTTCTAAAATAACTATATTAAATGCCGAATTAGAAATAAATTCACTTATTTAAATGCGTATAAATGAGCGAAAATGTTTCATTGAAATATTTTTTACCTTAGCAACAATAGAAACTACAATTTCACACAGTTGTTTTTTATAGTAAATTATTTTAAATAAAAGGGATGCATTTCTCTATGTTAAAAATCACATTCCAATTATTTACAAGTTACTAAGAGCATTTCTAAATTTATATTAATTTAAATCATTAAGAATACACAGCATGTTTTAATTTTTTTTTTAAAAAAGCGGTCAGACCTTTTGACAAGATTTCCCCCCTGCCGTAATTATATATACTTTCCAATTTTAAATATGTAACTGCCGCTTACGTCATTACTTGGGGTAAGCCAAAAGTAATTAATAGAATCTCGGGGTAAATTATTATATTTAATGACATAAAATAACACAGTTACAAAGGACAGACACTTAGACAAAAGAAAATAAGTAAAGTTTACAAAGTCCAGGATTGGACAACGAAATGGGGAACGCACGCTTGTTCCGATCCAAACTCTCTCTGACGGTACTACAGTGTTTCGTACAGTCACACTTCTGGTCCAAGCCCATATTGTAATGGCGGCTCCTACATTTAGGTCTTGGAACTATACCGTGCGTTACAAATAGAGTTTATCCACATAGAAAAATATCTAATTATAAAACTGAAATTTTATTTCTAAGCATGCCCCTAAATTTTTAAAACACATTTTACCTTTGATACACACTTTTTAAAAAAAATGGACATCATACTTAAATTCTGTTTAATTTAATTATTGAGTTTTTCAACTTTCCTCCCCCAATTTTTCTGACAGTCATAAAAGCCTAATTCTTACTGACTAGTGTGGGAAAGAAATGAGTAAATCTTATTTTTTTCCTGCTTCGTAAACCTGCATTACATACATATGCTTCAAAAATAGTTTATTCTGCTATATTACAGTATTACTTCTAATTTTTATTCTTCCGTGTTCACTTTAATAAATCATGAAGTTGGGGAAAAAATTACTTTTGAATCAAAGATTTTTTGCAATCCTCTAGTGTAGAGATCAATTATTTTTCATCCAATGTTCTATACAGAGAATTGTACCAATTCTAGTTCATAATGACGTATAAAAACTGTATCGCGCAAAGTGAGTAAAAGAATCTGGTAAAGCATTGAATATCGCAAAATGTGTAATGACACAGATAATTTTTATCAAATTGCAACTATAGCATTTTTTTTAAAAATAAAAAAGTACGTTTGATCTCATAAATAATTGCATTATGCATTTACATGTATATATGTAAACAAACAAACTTTTTAAAGAAGCGTGCAAATAATCGAATATCATCCAACCTATAACGTATATGAAATTGGGACTGTGATAAAACACATGAATTTTTACAAATTTGGTAAACTGCAAAAATTACATTATATTTTTTTAACATATATTTTATACAGTTGATAACAAATACGACTACATTTGTTACTTTGATAAATAGTTTTGAAATGAGACAATGTAAAACATAGTTTATAATTAGAATATAAACCATTGTTGCACATTGTGATATTGGGTGCTAAATAACACAGAAACATTGGATTCGTAGATATGTGGTGCCTCAATTTCAATAGTATGCGACTGCATTAAGTTTGACAAAACACCGTTTTCAATAGTTTGACCGAAAAAACGAAATTTATTTTGCTTATTTCACACAATTTTCGTATTATTCTGTTCTCTATATTTTAATGGTGGATTATATCTACAAGAAGCTGTATCTTTGGCTGAGATTTATTTTTGTGGTAATTTAGTTAAGAAAGAAAAAATACAGCATTATGTAACAAAATGTGTTTAAAATGTATTTGATATAACATGACCACGATAAACCTGGTTCGTCATTTAATTAGTTATAATTGTAAGGGGATATCAGGATGTTGATTCATAATAAAATAATTTCTCATCGGAAAATTGGGCAAATCTTTCTTAATAGCCTGTGTTATGTATAGTCAATGAGACTAGGAATAATCAAAGACCTTCCTTTCTCTGATCTTTCATTGAATTATAGAGGCTGTAAGCAGTGGCGAATTAAGCGGGTGTCGGACTTCAACATTGGTAGGGGTCCCAAGCTTGATGAGTGCAAAGGCCAGCGACAAACCAACCACGCCAGCTTGGAACAAAGAATGAAAAGAAAACAAAGTTACAATGAAACCCCCGCTAGAAATTTATCGGCATGCAAGAGAAATCCTAATGTCGAAAAACTTTTGAAAATATTTTTAACAATACCGATATCGAATGCATCAGGTGAATGATCTTTTTTAGTTTTAAAACGTGTTAAAAATAATTTAAGAAGTACTATGGGAGAAAAGACAAATTGAAGAACATGTTTTTTTATACATACAGTTAAGATTTTTCTTTAGCCGATGAGTTTTATTATATCACTATATTCTATTTTGAGAATTTAAAGTAAATGACTCTTTTCACTATTTTAGTTTTTCGACTCTTATGCCCATGGGCCCCAAACCTTTTACAGCCAGGGGCCTCCCAACTACCTTAATCCGCCTCTGGCTGTAAGGATTCCCACCTAACAGCTGTGAGTGTGAATGGACATCGCCCCGGCAACCTTTGACACCACAAGGAACACCCCCTATTTCGCCCGACATACCGGATGCAACCCGAGCCGTCTGCGATGTTCCCAAACCCTAGAGAGGGTGGGGAGAGAGAACGAAAAGGGATGCCAAAAACTTCTCTCTCGAAAAACAACAGAATTTAGAGTGTAATAATCTAATTACTAAGTTAACTCAAAATGTAAATTTGTAAATAATAGCCATGACGTAATTGAATTTAACTTTTAAATTAACCAATATGACGCTACCGTAAAATAAGACATCTGCTTGGCTTTGTTTCTGGGAAGGAGGGGGGGGGGCATAACAAGACGAACAAAGCATTCCTGCGGACATTCCGACACTGCACCCATTTCCTTCCACTGGACAGGCCCAAACTATTTTTGTAAAACATTTTTAAAATGTTATGATGTTAATAAAAATTATAAGCAGATAAAAATTATATTATTTTAGGAATAATATTTTTTGATTACATACAAAATTTAAATGATCAAATTAGAAAAAGCATTTGAAAGTAAAGAATTTAATGTACAAAGAGCATATTAAGGAAGAAATGTTTTTTTCCCCTTTAGTATGGGCAAATGATTATAATGAAAACAAATACTATCAAGTAGCTCACACAAAAATTTTTCATACATTTCATCTTTAAAATGTTCAAAAATGAAGTGAAATTAATTTTAAATTTAACCTTCATTTTTTTCCTTTCTTGTTCCTACAAGTGCCATTTTATAGAGTTGTGATATGAAATGTTATAACTTTTTAAATAATTCAGTTATAATACGTCCAAATGTATTCTTATAACAGAAATATTCTTACATTCCTTGTTTTAAGTCAATGAATATCTTATCTTTAAATAACTTTTCAATGTGTTACTTGATCATTTCGGCTCCTTATTGCGAAGTTTTCCTTTTTTCAAATACTCCTTTTTAAAACTTGAGTTACTTCTCTCATTAATCCTTAATGGATTAACCTAAGTTATATTGAACATGTTTATTATCGTCAGTATTCAGTTGATATTAATATTATTCAATTTGTATACTTCATATGAATTAAAAATTTTATCACGTTGTTACGAAGTTTAAATTTTCCCCTTTCAAGTATGAAAATGATTTAAAAAATTTCTTTTTTCTGATATTTAAATTTAGATAGATATGTTTATAGATTGTGTGTGCTTTGATAAAAAAAAAAAAAAACTTAATATTTCAGGGTAAAGATGTAAAGAATTTTCCAAACAAACAAGAATTGAATGCTGTATCAATATTTTTTTTTTTACCGGTTTAGAATTGTTCAGTAACACATAGATTTTTGAGAAAAATTATTAATTTAAAGAAGAAAATACAAAGAAACTTAAAAAGAATTCATTGTTATATGTTATACCAGGTATGTCAAACACGCGGCCCGCTAATACAAAGGTTGCGGCCCACGGAGACATTTACAAAATTAAAAATATCAATACTTAAAAGGGGGGGGGGAGTTATTTTAAAATTTATTCCTGTAAACTTTTTAAAGAAAATTTACAACATATTAACCTGTTATCTATTCTTTTTTTTTTTAATCCCATTTAATTATAAAAATAACCTTGAAACAAAAATTATTTTTAATATTTTATCAAATTTTTTTCATGTAATTTTATTATAATAAATTAATTTTTAAATGTATTTGTGCATATTATTCGCTATAGATCACTACGATTCATCGTTTGTGCAACTTTTATTTCTTTTTGAAGTGTCCATTTAGTGAGAAGCGAATACCGTGACGTCAGAGGCCGTTGAAGTTTCATTTTCTTAAAACCTAAAGCCCCCAAGATGGCCAAGAAAAAGTGCAATGTTTACTCAATCGTTTGTAGATGAAAGTGGATTTTTATTTTTATTCATACTGTTAGTTCACGGCGTACGAAGCGCTATCTGTGTAATTAAGAGAGTAGTGTGTTATTGTGTCTATAGTAATGCATGTATAAACTGTGTTTGCACAATCGCAATTACGCTGCTTGAACTGCGCATGCCCTGCAATTCCGATGTGAATGTAAAAAGAAGTTATGAGTAAAAAATAAACGCCAGTCCACAAGAAACTGTTTCGTGATTGTGTCATGAGTATCGACTAAGAGAGAACCATAAGTATTGATAGTGCTTGCAGCAATAAGTGTATTGTGCTAGAGATTCTTGAGTCTACTGCTTAAGTGTTGGAGTTATCGACACATACTAAATTAAAAAGTTATTTAATAAAAAATATCAAACTTCAAGAACAGAGTAAGAAAAGATGAATTGAAGATGAAAATCGTAATTTTTTTAAAAAAAATGAAAACTGCAATATATTTAAAATTACGAGGCCACGAACCTCGTAATTTTGAATCATGGTCAAGTGACGAGGACGAGACCTGAGCTGGCACCTCCCTCTCCTGACTTCCAGACCACACCAACGGGAGGACGTTTGAGCCTCGACATATTTAACCTGTATCGGCCCCCTCTGCGTTACGGATCTTCAGCGGTACAAGTCTCGAATTCATTACTTGAGTCCGTTACCTTGACCACTAGGCTACCGCGGCCACCTAAATTTGCTGAAGACAATACAACTGCAGTAAAAACTATATATTATTACTTTTAATCGCAAGCACAGATCCAAACTATTTACTGAAGAAGAATGTATTAGTGAATGCTTAACTAAAGCGAAAGAATTACCGTATATACTCGAATTTAAATCCCGCTTTTTTTCCAATGCTAATGCTGCTGAAAATCGGGTGTGGTTTAGAATCGAAGGGAAAGAAATTTGTTGAATGGGGTATTTGGAGCAATTACGGGGTCCCGTATGTAATTAAAAGTTCGTCATACTGATAAAAAACAAATAATTCGCTTATTAGTTCTTTAAAATTTATTTTAATTTCGTAAAATTTGATATTGATAAAAATTTTATACTATTTTTCATTTTTCACAAAAACTTGTTGAGAATTTGGGGAGTGGCTTAGTTTCAAATAAATACGATATGTCCAGTACAAGTAAAAAATTTTAAGTGTAATTTAAGTTGAAATTCCGTAGCCAGTAGAGGTGATGAAATAATCGAGAATTTTAGTCGAGTCATGTGTTTTATGCGTAATACATTATTTTGATGCACTTTTGGAAATCTTCATGAAGTGTAAGTTATCCTTGGAAAAGTGGGTTTGTCTTGAAACTGATAGAGCACTTACCATGACCAGTATTATTAAAGGAGTTGCCAGATTAAAAGAAACAAGCAAAAACAGCATCGTAATAGTAATTTTGATCATTTGCATTGTATTATTTCATAGCAAGTACTGTTCTTGGGCATGTACTTGGATATACTGGACATGTTTTAAAATAGTCAGTAAAATTGTAAACTATATTCGAGCATGTAGAATTTGGCATCGTCAATTTGCTTTATTTCTGGATGATATAGAATGTGAATTTATATAGGTCAAACATATTACGCATGAGCTCAATCGATTTTGATTCATAAAATGTTAAAAAGATTTTTTTAAGTTGCTGGATGAAATCATTTTCTTGGAAATAAAAATTATGAAAGTGCTGAATTGAAAGATGAACATTGGGTAAAGCACCTAACTTTCTCAGTTGATCTTACAAGTCAACTTAACTTAAACTTCAAGTCAAAAATCTTTTTGCTACAATGCTATTTGATAATATTAACGCTTTTAAACAAAAATTATTACAAACAGCAAGAGAAAACTTGTCTCGCTTTGAAAGCTTTAAAAAAAAATCTATTTATTAAATCCCTTCAATTAAAATTTACAGAATAGTCTCACCAAATTAAATTGTTAGAAATGGAATTCGATCGAATGTTTTCTGATTTTAAAAATTTTGAATTACTATTCCGTTTCTTAACTTCGCCTCTATCTATCGATATTGTAATTGTTGAGGAAAAGTTATAAATGGAATTAATTGAAATCTATTGTGATTCTTTGCTGAAACAAAAATGTTTTGAAGTGGGAACTCTAGATGTTTATACATAATCAACATTTTTTTAAAAATTACATCAGTTCAATATGTTCAACCAAATTTTGACGACTTGCTTTGAGAAAATAAGAACAATATTAACATTAAATTGTATTTTGTATAATAACTTTAATTTTTTTGTTTTTATTATAAAGCAATATAAAACATGCATAGTTTAAAAAACAAAATGAAATATTAAATGATTATGTATGCATACTATATAATACATTGAGTTTTATAAATATAGAATATAATGATTCAAAAAATCCGGTTTTATTAAATTTTTGAACATTAGAAACATGCGGCCCTCAACTTAATGTAAAATACCTCATGTGGCGCCTGATATCAAATGACTTTGACATGCCTGTGTTATACCAAGCGTCGGTAACATATGGCACGCGGGACAATTTTCAGAGCATCTACAAACTTGTGAAATAACTATCTCCATAAAAAATAGAATTAATGCATCTAACGCATTTTTATTTAAAGCTATACCTTGTATTCAATTCTTTGCCATAAAACAAAGAGACACGAGAAGAGCAAATCTAATTTTGTTACGAATTTCTTATATTGGATTTAAAGAAAAATAACAGCTGATTTAGCTTTTTCGAGAAGGAATGGGACTGTTACAAATTTGTGTTTTAAAATGTTACAGCTAAAAACACGACACATGTTGCTTATTCGAAATGTGAAAGATAGAATAATCATTAAAGAAGGCAATTTTATATAGCTGTATTTCATTCTCAATTAAATCTTCAAATCACTTTAATCTCGCTTCGAAAATTTGAATCGGTCAGTTCTTATTTTTAGTTTCCTAAAATTGATTAAATTTTAATCGAAAGCTAATTTAAATTGTTGGATATCGATGCCGAAGTTATTCAATTATTTAAAGAAAATTGAACGTACTCCGCTTTCCATTTTTGGTTCCACTTATATGTGAACAACAAACAAATCTTTTCTCATATGAAATCTAATTTGAGTCGACAAAGAAGGCTGCTTACAACTGAACATTAGAATCATGTGTCAAATTGAAAGTCAAAAATTATACCCTAATATTGCGTCATTAAGTATCACTTTACTAGGACAAAGTTCTCATGAAAGTTTTAATTTTTTATTTAAATGTATTGAAGAAATGATTTTATTTCATGTTGTTTATTTCTTATTTTAATAAATATTCTTAAAAATAAATAAATATGTACAATTTTAATTTGTTTTCATTTACCTTGAAGTAATAATTACATTTTATGTTGTTTTTTATGTTAAAATATTTTAATTATGCGTAATTATAATACGTAAGGAAATTCTAAATCTGTATTTTGACCTCTGATGAAGAGATTTAAGTGGTACTCGTATTTCAGGACTATTGATTTAAACTATACATAGAAGCTTTATCAGTGTGAACATGTTAGAAGAGGAAACTTTTGTATTAAATAATTACAGAAATTAAGAGTTATGTGAATAAATGTGTCGATAATTACTTGAACGAGTAATATAGATGTGATGGTGTAATTAGAACAGTTAAGTGTTAGCTCAGTTATGTTGTCCTTTTCAAAATTATCAGTCTTCATGTTGACTCAAAATGTAACATTAATTAACTATCAATTAATAATTGGAAATATACTCTATATATGAGATGTGAATGACATTAAGACTAATTAATAACATTCTACGGAAGACTGGTTCTGTAATTCTAAGCTCTTGGGTGAGAAAATAATAACAGCTGCATTCCAGTTCAAAAATAAAATGATTAATTCTTTCTAATAAAAGGATTGAAATAATGATTAATTCTTCATATAATTTAAGCCAATCGGACCGCCTTGTGTATATAAAAGTATCACAATTTCGATCGAGCAGGTAAGATTTCGCCGGTCATGAATTTATCAGCAATTCGGAATCTAAATGTGACACCAATAGTAGTCATACCATATAGTAGTCAATCAATGACTACAATAAATAGTAGTCATTGATTGGTAATGTTAATTATATAATAAGAAATAGAGTAGAATTTTTTTCTTCTTTTAAAATGTGGTCATGGAGATAGGGATTTTTAAAGTATGATCAAAGATCGACTAATTATTGAAATATTAAAAAAAAAAAAAAAACTTTTTTCCCCTTAATTAAATAAAACCAGGATTTTACAGTTACAATTTTTTCTTTAATATTCAAAGAGCAACAAAAAATTCGTCAGTTCTTAAAGAAAAAATCATCAAAGCTTCATGGGCAGAAAAGTATCAGTAAATGTTTTTTAGGTTCGGATAATTTAGGCAAAAAATTTTTGAAATTGAATTTTAACAATGAAAATGAACGGTACTTTTTTGATTTTTCTTAAGGAAACTATAATTGAAAATTTAATATTTCAATTATGATTCATTATTCGTAACGCAATTTTACGTATCAGGATAAATAATGTAGTATTATTCTAATTTTAATTATTTAATACCATATTGTAAGTTGCTTAAAATTGTTTTTGTGGCTGATTTAAAAATATATTATCAGATTTTGGAAAGGTTTATTTACAGGTGGCTTCATTTTATAGCAAAATAAATTTAAAGGAATTTAGTGGGAATACATATTTAGAGAGATAGATAATTTATCAGTTACTTCTTTTTTACAAATAATTCACCCTTAACCTTTTTTTATATATATGCGATTTGTTTTCTCAATGAAAAAATTGTTATAACTACACATACTATCGTGAAAGACATCTTTTCTTTCAAAATCCGTTGCGTAAATAAGTCATCTATTGATTTTTATTTTCAAAGGATAACTATACTTTTGTGTATCATAAAGCAACTTTTATTTTTAAGACGTCTTAAAACAAAGAACCGATTTTAAAGAATTTAATGGATTTTATGATTTGATTAACAGAGAGAAAGTTTTACTGTTTTTAGAAAATATACAAAAAGATAATCCACAAAGAAAAAAATCATAAGCAACGTATAATGTACAAGTCAAACTTAGTTTCATAAACTTTCATGCCCCTTAATTGTCAATAAAGGCCATTGGGACTCGCCATTGTTGATCGGGGGTGGCCAGCCCGTGGCACGACTGTGCTTTAATAGTAGCACGCGAAGACTTATGAAAAATTTAAAAATTCAAAAAGATAATTAATATTATGACTACAGTTTTATTCCTTAGGTGGGTATGGTCGGTACTCTTTTGTGGTCACACACAAGCGGTCCCCCCCCCCTCCTCTTCCACAAACGTTTCCTGCCTTTTTTCCTCACCCTCTTTTTTTTTATTCTTAATCTCTAAACCCTATTTATATTTCACAATATTTTGCAGCTTCCTGGTTTAACTCTTGGTTAACAATATTAGTATACTTTCAGGTTAATTTCCTGTTTTTTTTTATTATTTTATCTTTTTATTTTTTTAGCAAAAAATGATATCTCCAATAAAATCCAATAATCTATCTCCCCCCCCTTTTTTTTCTCTCTCTTTATTTATTTATTTATTTTTCACTGCTGCTATCTTCTTTTATGCTTCTTTAAAAAAAATGAGGGAGGAGATCTCGAAAAAAGTAATCCTCCTTCCGATGAATCATTTTCTTTTTCTGAAAACTAAAGAACCAAATGGCGGGAAAATATCATCAGGAAGTGGTGTCATCAACTGAAAAGTTGATTCCAAAGAAATTTTTTTTAATGTAATTATTTATGCTTCCTGTTTTTTTTTTTTTTTTTGTCTTTATGGTGCATTTGTTTTGTATAATTTTATTATTCCTTTTGTATTTGTAAAAAAGTTGGAATTGTTTAAAATGTAAACTTTGATTTTTTTTTTACAATAAAAACTGGACGTGAGGGGGGGGGGGTTGTTTCCCGAGGGATCGGTTGTAGCTTTAAACCCTCTTCGGGTGAGCTCGGTTCCTCTGGGCATTCATCATCATCATCATCAACTACAGTTTTATTGAAATGTGGTTGTCACAGACAAAAAAAGACATCAAATTTATTTGAAATACACTTAATTGAATTGCAGTAGAAAATTATAAAGTAGAAAATACTCCTTCATTGTTGTGCGAGCTGGCTTTTCAAAGGAAGTGCATTCGTGAGATTTTGGAATTTGATGGAGCCTGTTTTAAAATATCTGGAAGAAAACAATGAGAACTACCCAGTGAGTGTTTGATACTCAAGAATGTAGATTGACTTTGGGATTTAGCTTTGCTTACCAATACAATGAGGCATTTAAATAATTTAAATTTATGACTACAATGAAAAGAGTATACTTTTCCTACCGTAATTGATCATATATCTTCTTTTCTTCTCGATTTTGGAGATAAAGATTAACAATTTCACTTTAATGCACGAACTATCTATCAAAGTTAATAATGCCTCGAGTTACAATAGTTTTAAAAGTTTAATATCCATTTTGCAATATTTATTCAGTGCTAGGTTTGAAGACTTTCAAGACAATAGTAAAAAAATGTTGATATTTTCATACATTTTTTGCCATAATTTCTCGGCAAAACGTTTATTGTTACCCACCTGAAACCCAAATCGGAAATATTGATCTACAGCTCCATACTACATCAAAAAGCAAAAATATAAGGAACTTATTTGAACTGCAAAGAATCCGAATTATGTTGAATTTTGAAAAGTTGTACGAGCAAGCAATTTCCAAATTTACTCGATTTGGCTGTCAGATATTGTTGTAAGTTTGGATCAATATGTTTTTGAGCAAATGTTTTTTGTTATGAATATAATAAAATCAAAATATAACCTAAAATTTACTGATATACACCTAAAAAACAACATAATTTTGTTAGCATCTCCGAGTACTAATCTTAATATTAATGAGTTGGTTAAAAAAAAAAGACTACAAATTCAAAAGCCACGTTAAAAAAAGTACTGACTGTTCAGTAATTATTTAGAACTAGATGTCTCAAGTTACTTATTTTTTTTATAGCTAACCTAATTAATTTGTGAACCTGTAAAAAGTTAATTAACTATAAAACTTAAGTTTGTACTTGTGTCTTATTTATTATATTATCTCTTTGAATTCCAATCTTAGATTTACATAAAAATGCACTATATGCATAAAAATTTCATAATAAGCCTACAAGTAACATTTTTTCACCTTTTCCTATTGTTTTGTTTGTTGGAAATGTTACAAGTGGCCCGCCTAATTTTAATCATATAGTGCACTCTTCCCAAAAAGGTTGGTCACCCCTGCCTTAGACATATGGTTCTGCCTCTCCCTCTTCAAGAAAAAACAGATACCATCTCTTTACCATTGTCCAAGATTTCGTGAAGTCTGAGTAAAGAACATTCCCCCCCCCCTCTCGTTTCCTGCGGGATGGGGGGGGATACAGTGTTTATGAGCAAAATGACAAGCCGAAAGGCTATGAGCTCTTCGGATGTTTACATTAAGAGTGTCGAAATTTACAATGCTTTCCAGCGTTTTATATTTCTTTCGGAAAGTTTAAAAGCTTAGTGTTAACAACCCATTTAGGAGATCGGCTTTGCGAAAACGGAAAATTAAATTTATAATTTCTTTTTCGTACTTTAATTGTTGATTATATATTAATTTTATTTTCAAATTTTGAAGAAAAATAATTTAAACTTGGATCCTTAATGGGTTAATGATAGTTCAAATGGTTAGTTTGAATTTGGTGTGAAAGCTATTAGAGAGAAGTATTATCTCAGGTGTCGTTCTTGTCATCAACCTGTGGTTAAAAATTAAGTCTTTGCGTTGCTTCTAAATGTGATAAATATAACCTTTCAATCAATTATTAAAAATGCAACCTATGTATCGATTGAGTAAGATTAATAAGATTTGATAACATTATAGGAATCTTGTTCTGAAGCTTTAAACTTTTGTTGGGTTATCTTGGTCCCTCTTAGGTAAGAAAAAAATAACAGCATTCTCATTCCAATTTGCAAATAGAAGAAAAACATAAATATAAATATGTATATATTTATTTTCTTATAACTTAGGCCAATCTTACCACTATGTGTTAATAAACATATTACATTTTCTATCAAGTAGATCAAGATTTCACCTTTTGCATGGCTTTATCAGGAATTCCATGATTTGAATACAACACTATGGTATTTATTGATTTGAAATGTTCACTTTTATGAGAACGAAAAGTAGAGTTTTAATTCTTTTATACATATATATACGTATAAAAGAATATATATATATATAATAATAATAATGGGCAGTAGTGTACACAGATTTTTATGAGGGGGATTATATTTTTAAAAAAAAAACATAGACGAAAACACCAAGACTTGATCTTCATGCTAAAATTAAAAATTTATTCGTCTTTGGGTGGGGTTTGTACCCTATCCTTCTGTACTCCTCTTATAATGGGATTTCTGATTAGAAGTATGATTAGGTTGTCTGATTATTCAAATATAAAAAAGGGATAAAAATCTGTTACTCTCTCTCCCTCTACCATGTTTTTATTTTTCTTCCATTAAACAAAATAGAACTACTTCACACACACACATTATTAATCGAACACTAATCATTTACCATTTGCTATAGAGAACGCATTAAAAATGTACCAAAAAAAAGTATCAGTATATGTTTTTTATGCAACTGCCAGGAATCCCTTTATTCATAGTATTTTACAAAAGATAGAAATAAAAATTTAAGCATAAGCTTTATTTTTAGTTTAGGTTATAATAGCTAAAAATTTTGTAGTAAATTTAATTCTTAAAATAAAAAGGAAATAAATTATTGGACAAATTAGTTTAAAATGTGAATAAATAAGCCTTTCACACATAAAAAAAATCACCTAATACATAACAGAAATTAAGATAATATTTTCACATTTTAAAATAACACTTACATTAACAGATTTAATTAAAGTACTTTCATCTACAAAATGTGCATTAATATACCAATATATATTATAAAAACATCAATTTTCTCTGCTTGTAATTAACTTTTTTATATCAAACATAAGAAAAACTCGAAATATATAATTCATTTTCAAAGTATTATTAATCACAGTAAATGGATTATTAAAAAATTATATAACAATCTTTTTTTATTTGTAATTAAGTTTCTCATTTACTAAGCTCAAAGATATATTTCTTCTGCAAAATTAAATTCACTAAAAATTTTGATTTAGGTGAATGAAAAAAAACAGATTTTTATTTGTACAGTGAAAATTAGATACGTAAGGGAATTTCACTATTATACTCAAGACATGGAAGAAAAAACTGCATGAAAAACAATCTCCAAATGAGAAAATCTTTTGTTTCAATGAACCACTAGTGCATAGAAACATGCTATAACGC
>BMAO01038291.1:0-28518 GCA_019973975.1 Trichonephila clavata | reverse complement strand
AGTGTGTGATTAAGAGTTTTTCTTTGGATCTAAAATGAAAGTCCACTAGCTATGATGATACTGACTTTTCAGTATTACTATTTTTAATGAAAGGTAACGTTTTACGTAAGTAAATGCAATTTTCCATTTAAATTAATGACGTTACAAGCGAGAAAATATAGTATTTATTATTCTAAGCAATAATTCCCCGCTTAATTTGCACACAGTAGAAATATGTTTTAAATAACTGAAATAACCATTTATGTATAAAATATGCTAAACTTGAACTTCAAATTGATAATGATGTCTATGCAGAACGTATAACACATTATTAACAAAATATATTACTGTGAAAATTTAATCTTTTTCAGTATTTTTTTTCTATTCCTTTTATTATCTATTCAACAGTTAACTTATATGATGCTATAACAAATGATTTTTCATTGTAATAGAAGACGCTATTGTTCGTAATTTCATAAAGGCTTATTGTAGAGTAAATTTTCAGAGTTTAGGTGAATTTATTTATTTAATGTATTTTGTTTCAAGAGGAATCAAAGCAAAAAAGTCAACAGTTACTAAATTATTAAATTTCTAAGGTGAGGTAGGTTGACATTGTTTGTTGTGATTATTCATCATCCGATTATTCATTTTAATAAAATTTTTCAATATTTACACGTCTTTATGAATTTTAATAAGCTTTTCTAAGCGTTTATTTTCTTAAAAATATTTCCATCTTGGCTTCTGAAAAAGAAGTCTCTGGCTTTCTTCAAAAGCAAATCATGTTAACTACCTGGATTTGTTTTTTATTTATTAATAAGGAAACACAATTTACTGAGTGTCCCAAAAATAGCCGACGATTTGAAAAATAAATTAAAGAAAAACGAGTGGTAGAAATGCACGGTTTGCTACTTTCTGTTTGGTTAGAAAGAATTTAATCTCTCCGAGTGTCAAAATTATTTACAAAGTTTGTCAACAGATGGCGCTTCTAACTAGTAAAACTATAAAACAATGTTATATGTTTGTATTGTCACATTGGTATTCTATAAATCCTGAAAATTCTGATGTGATCACTGAAAATAGTTTACACGTTGGCGCAGCAACTATTTCTTTCCTTTCAGTTTCATCACCTGGACTGTACTTTTCTTACAACAAAACGCAGTTTCTAGAACAATTCCATTGGCAGAAACGGACCGGCAAACAGTAATGTACTCGTTCAGTAGTTCACATCCAAAAGCTACTACCTATTCAATGATCGTGTCATTGCCATTGACTACTAAAGGGATACCAAAGTGACATAAAATGGCCTCCCTATTCCCCAGATTTAATGTCATGTCATTTTTTGTTTGAGAGAATAAGAAAGATAAGATGCATCAAAACAATTCACAAATCATAGCTGAATCTGCTCAATGCATTTCTGATACACATCAAACCATTCTAACTGATATGTTCACATGAGCGTCTGCAAATTTTCCCTGAGATTATGCCATGTTATTGCAGCAAAAGGTAATTAACGAAAACATTGTTTTATAGTTATCCCACTCAGAAGCAGCATCTTTTGGCAAACTTTGTAATTACTTTTGAACCTTGGTGAGAAAAAATTCAATTGATAATAAAGAAGAAAGCAGCAAAACATACATTTCTATCGCCTCCCGTTTTACTTTAAATTATTTTTCAATTCGTTGGACATTTTTCGGACACTGGGCATATAGTTAATAGATACACACCTCAACCAGAAATACATCCTTCTTGTTCATTATACCAAAATATATACAAGAACAATATTATTTTTTTCAGAATTTGAGCAAATGGGGAACACAAAATAAATTAAGATTATCAAAAAAAGTCTACAACGAAAATTATTGAAACGAGTTTTGCTTAACTTAATTACACTATTTTTAAAAATGCATTGGAAATATATTTAACCAATTGTTATTTTTCAATTTATCAGATTTTCTTACAGGCTTATTCAAAGAAACTTTTTCATGCAAAGAAAAAGTTTTACATTCCTTGCAATTTCAAAAAACAAAAAAAAACTTAACTTTAACAAATTACAAAAAAAATTTAAGAAAGGATTTTCTGATATTTTTTCTTTTTCCTTTTTCTTTTCTTTTTGCTGAAAATGAAGTAAACGATTGATCTTAAAAGATACTTTTTGAAACTTGTTACTCATGCAAAATATTTTTTGAGAATGTGCGTTAAAATGCATGTAATAATGTTTAATTTATATTTAACTTAATAATTTAAACATCATTAATTTTTCATATTTATCTGGGAAATACGAAAGGTAAAGAGTAGCTTTACAATGTAAACATCTTTAATTCAAAGATAAGCATTAATTTAATGCTTCCATCTTAGTTTACTTTCAAAGGATTTGATACATAAGTATGATATTAAATACCATTCTGAGTATCAATGGAAATACTACTAGATTCAAATGGAAAATTAAACTAAATAAATGTTAAGTGTTTCAAACTAAATGGAAGCGATGGAATGCTTCGCCATAAGCTTTGTGAAATAGATTCAAAATAGGTGATAAACCCCATATCTAGAGTCATTAAGGGCTGTTATTACTATTCTTTTATCTATCACAAAGGCAAAAATGTATTGACAGTTTCAGATATTATGATGTTAATACCAATTTTACATTGATCCTCCTAAGACACATGGTGCCAGCAGTGAAGTAACTTTTTTATATGATGTATTATTTTCAATCTTGGTTTTGATATATACTTATTACGATAGTTTACTTGGATGTTAATATTCTTGAAAACATAAACAAAGATATTTGAGAAAGAGAATGCTAACAATAAATTGTTTTTGACAAAGTGATGTTGTTCTAGTTTTACATTTGCTTCAAGTTTTCAAGAAAAAATGTTATGTTAGTTCAAAATACAGTTCTTACACAAAAAGACACATTGCATATATATATAATTACCGACAGTATAATTGTATAAAATTTCATTAAAGAATTGCTATCACTACACACAAAATTATCGAAAGAATAACGCATCCTTTTCCTCAACAAAAATTGACAATTATTTAAATGAAAGAAAGTGGAATAAATAAAGTTTTACAAGTAAATATAAATGCTCTCTCTAAATAATTATTTATTTATGCTAAGGACAATCCCTCTCCGTCGTTATTTCTTTGTGAATTTATATATTTTCGCTTCTGAATTTTAATTACACAGAAATATTACGAACAATATTTGCACGAAAAGTTGTATGAACCAATTTTTCTCTTGTTTCTCTCTCTTAAGGGTTTTTTTACAAATTAGAGCAGTGATTCCCAACCACTGTGCCACGGCACTTTTGTGTGCCACCAAATTCTTGAAATATTCCACCAAGTTTTTCTTAAAATTAATAATTATACTCTAAGAAAAAAAATTTAAAAACCCTAAACCGAATAATTTAGCCGTTTATAGAAATAAACTATTCACATAAAAGCGTTATTAAGAGTTACTCAATCTCAAATTAGGATATAAAAAATTTGATTGGGTTCGTAATCCAATTGTGGTAACAGATACAACTGTATATGAAGTAACTCTGAAAAAGAAGAGGAAGAACTTATTTCACTCTGTAATAATCAAGATTTAATTGCAAAACAATTCTGAAGAGTTAATTGATTTATTTTGTGTTAAAATGAGCCAAATCTAATAATAGCCCAAAAAGCTTCAAAAATATTGTTACAATTTTTCACATCTTATTTATGTGAATTCCGATTTTAGCATTAACAAATATAAAAATGAAAAAAATCGAGATTTTTAAATGTAGATGATGAAATGAGAGAGGCATTATCATTTTTACAACAGTTTATAACGAAATTATCAAAAACCATCAAATGTCGCATTAAATATAAATTCTTATAATTAATTTGTAATCAAGTACTCAATAATCATTTTAATGTCATTGTCGAAAATATTATTTTTTTTAACATTGGTAATTTTAATTCATAAGTTGTTTCACAAGTGCAATATAGATAAGTAAAATTCTTTTAAACTTAGTTTATTTTTAGTGCGACGCCAAATTTTGAAATTGTTAATAGTGCACCGTAACAAAAAAAGGTGTAGAATCACCGAAATAGAGATACATAAACACTTATTAAAAAATGTTTACATTTTATACTCTATATTTCTGAAAAATCTCATCAGTGATTAAAAATTGAAAACAAACAACATCCAAAATATTGGATAATTATATAGGATTTTATAGAAAAATTAGAAAAGTGCATGAATGCTGTACAATTTTATTTAAGAAAAGAGGGGAAAAAAACTAAAACACTGCTTTTAATGTGTCTGTGTATGGCTTCTTGATTGCTTAAAAATAATTGCTTCAATAGAAAGCGTTACATACACATATAATTTTCATTAAAACAATCCCACTTCATTATAGAAACTTAAAATTGATTCCATCTGTTTTCAATCATATAAATAAGTTAATTCCATTGATTTGATTATACTTTTATTTTATTAATTTACTTTTTTAAAAAGATTAAATTAATAACAAATAAACACTAAGAAAGGAAAGGTTTTTTTTGTTTGTTTGTTTTAAAATCTTTCACATACAGCTTAAAATCAAGAAATCATCACTTTTCCATTTCAGAACTCTAAAAATGTTTCTTATTCTTATTTACTTAATCTCCTTGATCCAATTATACTTATGATTTATGTATTTACTTAAAAATTTTGTGCAGAGATTAATTTAATAACAAATAAAAACTAAAAGAGAAATTTTTATCCGTTTTAACATCTTTCTATTCAGATTTAACTAAAAAAAATTATACATTTTACACAAAATAAATTCATTCCTTGTTATTTTATTTATATTTGATCAGAATTAGTTTACTGCATTTTCTGGTTTTAATTAAAATAAACAAAAACTTCATCTTAAAATTAACTTATTAATTGATAAAACTAATATGATCATAATTCAATTAGCAGTGAAGCATGTGAAAAATAAAGAGAATTGTCTTATTTTTAAATATCTAAAACTAAATATATTTAAATTCCAAACAATGTAGACAACTCATTTTTAGAATTAGGATTTGGTTTTAATGTATAAAGCATCTGATCATAATTTTATTTTAATTTATTCAATATAAAAGAAAAATAATGCTTAAAGCTAAGAATTTGATTTGTCATTTTTCTATTCCAAACAAATGGTTTTTCAAAAACTTTCCATAACGTCAAAATTTCTTTCTCTTGCATGATAATAATATTTAATAAATGGAATGGAATTATATGTATAAAGTTTTTTAATGTTGTAAGGGTGTTAAATAAATTTCTTCTTAATACAATTTTTGAATGAAGAGTGAGAGAAACATATTTGATTTAAATGTACTTGTTCATTGAAATGTAGAAGCTTTCGACTAAGCTTTCCAAACTATTAATACAGATATTGATTTAGAATGGTAAGCTAAATTTAAACTGTTATTATTACATTTAAATGGTTAAAAGAATCTAATTTGTATCTGCTATGCACTTCAATGATATCGCTTAAAACTCCAACGAGGCATTACGAACTTTTGATTCATTTGAAATATTGCAGTGTTTCATTGGTTTATTGATTAATCAAAGATGCAAATAGTGAATAATTGCTTAGATTTCACATTACACAAATAATTCAATCGAAAAATTGAAGTCAAATAAATTATTCTTTTTCTTCCAATTTATTCCCTCCAATAATAGTTGTTCTATGCAACAAACCCTTTATCACATGAAATTGATTCATTCATAAATTATTTCTCTGAAAGGAAAATAATTCTCTCATTACTCGAAATGAAATATGTCTATCATGTTTTTGATATAAAGCTTACATTTTTTTTTCATTTTACATATATTGGTAGCTTTTAAAATAATTGAGATATAACAGTTGATTGAATCCTATTTTCATCAACATTCCATATAGTAATATTTTGATCTTTGAACAAAAATGTTAAAACCTTAAAATCAATAATAATTTCACAAGAATAAAATTTTTGAATAAATGTTAATTATGTTATGAAAAAAAGTATATTTTTATAAACTTTGATTATATAAAATATTTTTATTCAATTTTCCACAGGAAAAGCTTACAAATTAGAGGAAGGTAAAAGATAAAATTTTAAAATAAATTAGTTAATTAAATTTTATATCAAAGTGGACACACATTTAGAATTAAGATTCATTTATTTCCTATGAAAACATTTTAAACATTTAAGATGCAATGTTCCCAAAAAATTTAATCTTTTCATATTTATTCTATCAATTTATTGGATAACATTTTAGATATATATATTTATAAATATACCAAGTGTAGTCTTAATCTTTCAAACCAACGAAGAGATTATAGACTATTACACGACTTAAATAATACAAATTTCAAAGCAGTTAAGACGTTTTGTAACAAAGCCAGTCAACTGTGGATATCTTGGTAATCAGAGAAAATAACGAGTAGTTAAGTACATAAGCCTCCTTAGAGGGTAAAGTAATTAGAATAACGTTCTCGAAAGTATCTCCCAATAAAATAAGGATAACAACACTTATGAAGAATACATGGGATATGCCAGTGCTTTCCTTTTAAAAGCTATTAATTTGAAAATTGGAATTTAAAGGCTTACTCAATATCAGCTGCTCTTAAATATTTATGAGGTTCCTTAAGATATTCACAAATTACTCCAATTCTTTAGAATTATTTTTTCAATTGCTTTTTAAAAAGATATCTGATTTTTCTGAAAAGTATACATAGTAAATAAATGATAGATACATAATAAGTGGATTTATGTTTTTCTTTTAATCGATTTTATATTTTTGCCCTTTTTATTAACGCACACACATATATATATATATATATTTGTTTTATATATATATAAACATATAATATATGTGTGTTTTTTTTATTTTTTTTTTATATATATATATACAATATAAAAAAAAAAACATAAAATATAATATTAAAATACAATATAGCACAAGATTATGATAACGGGATTTTTTATTTTTTAATTTAATTTAGCATCGTATTTTTTTGTTTTTCAATAAAAAATAATATGAATGTCGTGTAGGGATGTAGTTATGACTTTAGTATTTGTGTGATCTGAATTACACTTATATGGAGTCAGAACCCTCCGTGACAGCCCGTTTTTTTTATGACCTCGTAGCTCAGTCTCACAGTACATGGTAATTTTTTTTTTGATATTCTTCTCATCATTTACGCTTTTTATAAGTTTGCTCTTCCTATGCGGACACATATCATCATAGATTCAATACATCCGAGATTCGTACATTCCTTGGGAATATCAATATTAATGTTATATATATATATATAATAATATATAAGTATATATATATATATATATATATATATATATTATATATATATATGATCAGAATTAAACTATTAATAAATAAGCAGATTCAAAAAAAAAAAAAAAAAAATAAATAAAATTATAATATTGAATAAACTTTAATATCAAGCAGATCAAATACTTCATATTTGGTCTTAATAAAAAGGAAATTGTACTGTTGGATGAAATCTTAAATAATGAGTGCTTTAAGGTGTGTCATGCAGTTCACTTCATTAAAGACATTAATAATTTTTTATTTAATAAATTCAATATAAATATCGATAAATTTAATAAACCTACTACAGAATACTGCACTTTATTATTCATGAATAATACATTTGATAAAGTTAATTTTTCTAGTGTATTTAATAGACATTTGTCACTTTTTCCTGTTAGAAATGTAATAGTTAAAAAAGCTTTTAAATATAATAAAACGATGGGCAGATTTATCTTTAATTACAATAACAGCTCACCTTCTATTGACATAGATGACTGTAAATGTAAGAACGATCATGAATTTATTGATAGCTATCACAAACATGTAGTAACAGGCAATTTAAATATAATCAAGGACAGAATTTTAAAAGATATCATGAGTAAAGGCACTAGTTTTAGATTAACAATTTCTAACAACAATAATACTGTTAAAAATCCAATTAATAATGATATAAATAATTTCATTACTAAATCTGCAGTTAAATATGGTTTGCCCTTAGAGGCATTTGATGAATTTAAGTACAATATTTTAAAAGACCTGATGAAATTTAACTGTCGTTCTAAACCAGTACTTACTTATAAAGATGTAAGACAGAAAATTTATGATTTACAAAAGAATTTTATCATTGTTTACATAGATAAAGTGCCTGGTAATTATGCTATAATTTGTAAGTATTTTTATAATACTATGATTAATGAACATTTTTTAAACAATGAATCTTTCAATAGATTGGAATTGTCAGATAAAGAAATTACTAATCGAATTACTGCTATATATAGAAAATTGAGTGTTTCCATTCATAAGATTAAGTTTCCATATATATTTTTAACACCTAAATTTCATAAAAATCCTGTTAAATTTAGAACAGTAACAAATGGTTTTAAAACTTATATCACTGCTGCAGGTAAAATGCTGCAAAATATTATGCAAGAATTCATCAATAAGCAATGTAATAAAGCTATAATTAAAAATAGTAAAGAAACTATAGATTTTTTAAAAATAAAAATATTTATTCAGTTTATAGTTATGACTTTGAAGATCTTTTTAATTCCATTAATATCAATGATGTAATTAGGGTAATTTTAGATAATCATAGAAATTATAACCTTAATATTAATTTACAAAAATTTAGAACTCTAATAAATTTTGTCCTAAAAGAAAACTACATTAATTTTAATGGTTCTCTGTACAAACAAACCAAAGGTTTGCCTCAAGGTGGCCCTGCTAGCAATAGTTTGGCTAATTTATATTTACACTTTTACAAAAATAATTATATTATTAATAATGATTATTAAATTTTTAGATACATAGATGACCTAATTATTTTTGGTAAAAATAATAATTATAACCCCAATATCAATTTTTATCCGGGATATTTAAAGCTAATTAAAATTAATAATAATCCTGTTAAAACTAATTACTTGGATGTATCATTATATATTAAGGATTATAAATTACATAGCAATATTTATGATAAAAGAGATGATTTTAATTTTAACATTCTTAAAGTTCCTTACTGGAATTCAAACATCTCTATATTAATTTATAGAAATATTATTTTCAAATATATTTATCGTAACAAGGTATTAGTTAGTGATAAATGTAATATATATTTAAATATTAATAACTTTATTAAACATTGTATGGAACACAGTTACCCTCCTAAATTTATAAAAAGTTATATAACAGTTAAATAAAAAAAGTTATTAGTTGTCTAGTTTATAGATAGAATGCGCATCTAGCTAAGTAATTTTATAATAATACATTTTATTAAAAATTAATCGCTTACGTCTGGATGGTATTTTTATTTTCAATAAATTTTAAAATAAAATATAGAATTTTTAAAAGTGTATATACAGTAATAATGCTACTTTTTATCAATACATAGTAATTATATGCGATACTGTTTTTGTCCATAAGCGGCGAATATGTTTTCACGTGGTAAGTCTTCTAATAGTTTAACTTTGATTTTAAATATTTTAGTAATTATTAAAGGCTATAACATTATAGTATTTTATTAATAGATTATGGTTTTATCTATAATATAGTTAAACTTCTCTAGAAATTTATTGCTTTCCCTATGGCCCAGAAAATTGGCAAATTCAGGTGAAGGTTGGCTGGCCAAAAAACTTTGTTTAAACCTGCATTCCTAGTTCCTAAGGCTGGGAGTTTGCTTTTAGTATTTCTGTGGCTAAATCTTTTCTATTATGACTATAGTTATCTTAGGTATATATATATACAATTCCTACAAGCAAGCGCAATTCCAAATAGTTGTGCAAAAATTTGATGAAGATTATTTCGTATAATAAAACATAAATTTAACTTTAAAACTAAGATAATTGAAACAATATATATTCAAGAAATAGTTTTTATAATAAATGAATGAAAATTGAATGCAATTAATAATTTTTACATACTCCATATAAATATATTTTACGATAACTTTTGGACAGTAATTTTGACAAAAAAAATGACAAAAGAATGCATTCCATTTATAATTAGTAGATACAGCTCTGAAGTATTTAATCACGAGTACGTGACCATGACCACCAAAAGAGAGAGAATCTTTGTTTCTTCGCATTAGATATCCCATCATTAATCAATGTTTACTACAAATGAGCATTAGATTTATTTTTAGAAAATATCTACTTTTTCATGAGAAAAACACAAACTTATGCAAAATGATCATTTATTTCCAATACAACCATGGTAACATTTTTTAGCTCTAAGCTTTGAATACTGGCTTGTATTTGAACTCCATTTCCTTTAAAACTCGTAAATCCTCATATTAATCAATAGATATTTTCAAATGCTGGCTGGGTAGTGTGGTTGGTTTGTCGTTGGCGTTCTGCACCTATGCTATAGTTGCAGGTTCGACCCAAGCCCAAGTCGGTGGATTTTCATAATGCAGAAAATCGACAGCGACCATGTCGTATGATTATACGGCATGTAAAAGATCACTAGAGTGTCTGTTTGGCTTGGGTGCTCTCGGCAAAATTAAATCCTAGTACAGGTTTGCATAGTCAGAGCTCAGAAACCCCGCTGGGGTGATTGGTATCCGCCTATATGGTGCCGCATTAGAAAGAGATACCAATTCCGGGGAATGTATTAGGTCTGCAAAGGTAAAACACCAATCCGCAGCTCATTAGAAATAAAAAACTTATTTTCAAAATGAATACTTGTTCATGCGTCGCTCCTCGTAATAAATTGACATTATAAAATTGCGTTATTTTATTTTCCAGATATCTTACTTAAGTAGCAACTGTTCTTAGGCTGTTTTTAAGCAGATTTTTTTCCCTTTCTAATTTCAATGTAATCAGGGATTTCCTTACGCAAATCTCTTACTTCATTTAAGGATTTCCATATTACAATATCAAATTTTGTAGATATAAGCTAGAATTCCGTCAGTATTCTGGTTGAAGCCATAATCCAGCCTTTGAATCTATAGTTCAATTGAACTCAGACTAGTCTGGCTGATATTCTTAACTAAGGTCTATTTTGGGCTTATATTGGGCAACGTGGAAAATCACATTAGAGCTTAGTTTTCAATTATTTTCTGGGAAACACTCTAGGTATAAGTAAATGACAAACATGCTATTTTTGGCTTCTTATTCTGATTTAATTGAAAAAGAAAGATATATTTTTAAAAACTTTACTATATTTATCAATAATTTCAGCATGTAACATAAGTTTAAGAAGAAATATCTTCTTTTTAAAAAAGTATATCCATTCTAAGACACATAATTCATTTATATTTTCATCTCTTCCCTCATTCTCGTTTTTTAAATTAATCAGTCAATTATTCTGAACTTCTCTGCGTTAACAAGAAAATAATCATACTGCTTTTCTATAGAAATAAAAAAAAATATTTGTGCAGATAATGCGTGCATTAAGAACTTTAAATATAAATCAAGAGAAAAATTATTAAACAACGGAAAACAATGAAAAAATTGGTTCAATCATGATTGTTTAAAATTAAAAGGTACATAAAGTATGAAAGGAAAAAAGAAATGGCTTCTAAAATCTAATCTATAGTAAGCAAATATTAAATTAGGCATTTTGCTATAAGAAAAAAATATGTCTTCGCATACTGAAACTGTGAATATTTTTTAGTTACAAAAATACTTTGGAACATAAATATATTTCTATGTAAAGAGTTTTACTTGTTTTTTTGTCCCAAAATGCAATTCAAATACATTCTCTTTGGTTTTTCCTACTTTTATCTAGATGGAGAGTAATTTTTTGGTAATTTTTGAATTAAACTGTTTACTTTTTAATGTTTTTTTTTCTTTCCAAGGATATTTTTAAAATGTTTCTATAGTTTTCATAGTTGCTATGTAAAATTTCAAATGACTCGGTGTAAGTATTTGTGAACAATTTTTTCCATGTGCGCTTTCCTGTAATCACCGTTGTTAGCGGGTTCATAATGTTGAGTTTATTCAATACAAATTGACTATATATCTTATTATCCAATGTTTGTATCAACTTACTTCGGTTTTTTTGTTGTTATATACTTCTATGTATGCAGGTTCATTTTTTGATACAGTATATTTGTTTTATATTTTCAGAAATTATTTTTAATTTTATAAGAAATATGAATTAAAATAAATCTCTCTCTATGTAGCATTATCTCTACTATTTCAATCCAGCAATTTAAGCAAACATAGAAGAACTGTGGTGCCCGAAAACAATATTTAGCCTTACAATTTTAGTCCTAAGCCTAAATTTGATAATTTCTGAGGCCGTTTTTCCATAACCTATTATTATTCTCTTACATTCTCTTAACATGTCTGCATATTTCTTAGCTTTACAATAAATTTATATCAATTTAGTAAATAATTAAAAATATCAGGACACTCCTCAAAATAGTAAATTTAACCAATGATGACAGATACGTTTAAAAGAATTTAGACGAGTTCACAACCACAGTTTCACCTCTAGAGGAGTACATTGAGAAGTAAACGTGAGCTTAATGATTTTGAACGAATAAAGTAATCGTTTTAAAGATATTTTTGTTGGCCTTTTTGCCATGATAGGAGTGCCTCATTCTACTGCATATGATGCTTTTGTGAAGCAGAAAACTGCAGGGGTATAATTTTATAACCACCATCTGATATACCATATCGTCCAGCAGACAGGCATAGAAGAGCTCTGAATGTAGCTGTAAGGCAATTTGTTTGAATTCGGCACAAAAAAAATTCGTTGGAAATCTCAAGAAACCTCTTGATGTAACATCAGCATCATGGCAGTTTTTTTCCAAACTTCAAAATCTTACTTTCAATGGAATATGGACTGATTATAAGCCAAATATTATCGCAACCAATCCCAAACGTTGCACACAGTGGTGAAACATTCGACAGCACTGGAATCAGGAGAAACTGTGTTACGTGTTTTAGAGTGACGAATTAAGGTATACTATTTAGCAACTCGATAGGAAAGCCTGGGCGTGGAGATTTTTTTAGTGACTTTTAAATTGACTGTATTGAGCGCCAATTAAAATTTAGAGGAAAATTCTTGATGGCTTGGGGAGGTTTCTTATGGTTTGATTTGAATTCATTGGCTTCTACGCAGGGAAATTCTCATGACAGATGCCTATTTCCATAATTGGGAAAATTTAATTTCACACTGCCTACATTATGGCAACAGTCTAGAGAATGCCCATTCCTGTTTCAACCATATCATTTTCTTGTTCATACTCCACTGCTTGTGTAGATGTAGTTTGCAGAAATGGATGTTCAGGAATGAAATAGGCCTGTACAAAAAGCAGATTTGAATCAGTACATCCATGGGATGAATTAAAAAGTCGACTGTGAACTAGATCACAACGTCCCAAATCCGTGGCACAGCGGGCAAGTGTTTTTTCGCAAAAATTACCTAAAATTATTGCTGTAACATTCGAAAAATAAGTTCATAACCTACCCAGTAAAGTGTAAACAATTATTGCAATAAGGGATGACTGACCCAACATCACAAGATTTTTTTATTAATCTTTAAAAAAAGCAAAACATATATTTGATCGGATACTTTTGGTCATATATATGTATGTGTATGTATGTGTACGCCAAGAAGTGAAATATTTTATTTTTACTTTTCAGGTAAGGCTACAGTGGACAGTAAAAAAAATTTTTTTAAATTTGTTACACAAATGTTCCAAATTTTGACTGCCGCGCGTATTTAAGTTATAACTAAAACCATATAAAAAATTTAATGAGAAAAAAATGAGTAATTTTTAAAATATTTAAAAAAATTTTTTTAAATTTAATTATAATTTCAAAATTTCAAAACGTTCCATGCGTTTTGATTTTTTTTTTTAAATTTCATATTTTTTACTGATTTAACTTCTTTAAGCAATTCTTTAGAAATTTATGCATTCAATGTAATGTTTTAAATGATAATTTACAAAATATGGGTAAACGCAAATTTTTACATGAAATTTTCAAGAATTTTAATGATTTTATACATAAAAAACTTTAATTTCTTCTTTCACCCTATCACTATTGCTACAATGCATCCAAGAAGTTATAATTACATATTAGAAGAATACTTTTGGAATGTTTTGTTATAATCCGACAAAAACTGCAACGCATGGAACATTTTAAATTTTGGTTTCGAGGCAAATTTTTAATTTTGAGAAAAACAGCTTTTTTTATTTTAAAGGAAATTAATTTACCTTTTTATAAAAAAATGAAGATATAAATATAAGTTTGAAATAGAAAAACACTAATATCGTAACAAATATAAGATAAGTGCAGAATATATACATATAAGTGCAATATTTATTGTTACAGTCACATCGACATGTGGTACATATAGTGATAAAAATTGAAAAGTAAGCTGGAACTTTCTAATAATATCAGAAGTAAACTAGCAGAATGTATTCCATTATTATTTCATCTCAACCAGATAATATATTATATATTTCATACATCACAAAATAAGTACAAATAAAGTATTTCAATAGGATTAAATTACAAAAATTCAAAACAGTTTCGAGGCAAATTTTTGATTTTGAGAGAGAGAAAAACATATCTATTTTGATTTTATAAGAAAATAAGTTTTTTTTTAAAAAAAATTAAAGATATGTAAGTATAAATTTGAAAAACACTAATATCAGATAAACATAAGATAGGTGCAGAATATATATATATATAAAAGATTCTGCAATATTTATTGCAACAGTCACATTAACACGTGGTATATATAGAAATAAAAATTGAAAAATAAGCTAGAACTTTCTAATAATATCTTAAGTAAATTAGCAGAATGTATTTCATCAACCAGATATATTATATATGTGATTAATCACAATGAGTAAAAATTAAGTATTTCAATCCAATTAAATTATAAAAATGCAAAACAGTAACAAATGCAGTTACACATAAAAAGAAAACTGCTTGCTAAGTCTGAAAAAAAATTAAAAAGCACCGGCAATATAGGCTACATCTTTATTAGTAATATTTCTTTTCCTTTTCTCTCTTTTCGTAGAATTTTTTGAGAAATACGTCGTTTACCTGTCTTTCAGCAATAATCAAAGAAAAACTATCATTTAGGCATGAGTCCTCTCTCGATTCAAGAGATTTCACGTAGCCCAAGTTGTGCTTTTCGACGGCATCTGTTACTGCTATTTCTAGCCTCCTTTTGGACACGAATACCTATTTTGGGCATTTTCGCCAAATGCAGCTATGCAGACTTTCATTACAATTTTGTGTCTTGCCTCCTACGCATCTTTCAAGAATGGTATCTGAAGCTAAGCGTTGGTATACAGGCATAATTTTTTCAACTACTTGTTGTGACAAGCAAGTTCTCATGGAACTATGTGACCCTGGGGTTTCACCTTTGGCTATTGCTCTTTTATAAAAACACCATGATGATTCCCCTTCAGGACACTTACCATGCGTAGGCTTTTCGCATGCATCAGGCTGGCATATATAGCAGTTTTCATTTTTTTTTGGTATTAGGAACATTATCTTTTATTGCTTTTCAGTAGTTATTTTGCAACTTTGTTATGTTTTTATCTGTAAGGCTTCCCTGCTTACGCCCACCAAGAGTCACCTTCTTCACCTTCTACTCTTTTACTTTGTTGCATAACGATGTGCCTAGCCTCTTCGCAACATGATTTAAGCACTCTTCCTTTTCAATTTTTACCCCCGAACCATATATTTTAGTTTCTGACAAAAATTGAAAAGTTTTTGAGTCGCCATCACTCAGCATGGAAATGAATCTTATTTGGCAATCACTTATTGACCGTCTCCATATAATTAGTGCAGCATGCATCTCCATGGCTCCAGAAGTTCCATCGAAATTTTTGTCACACTCATCCATATGTCCTTTTTACCATATGTGAAATTCCGCACTACAGCTCCCATATCTCGACCAGTAATTACGCAATTTGACAGTATTTCGACAATATTTCAAAGTCAAGGACAAATCCACTAAGGACATCGATGATTATTCCTAATCCTAGTTCAGATGTATGTCCTCGCTTTTGCCATGTACTGTCATATGACACACTCACATCAATGATTTCCTGATTTTTTAGAGAAGAATCAACTTTTATGTGAGCTTCTATAGCTGCTTGACGTGACATTTCGAGCATTTTTTTCTTCACTTCTTTGTTTTTAACCGATAAGTTGTGCATGCATTTGGCAAATGTTTTTCTGTCCATTGTTGGCATGTTGAGCACAGATGAAAAAGTTTCCAAAGCAGCATGCCCTCTGCCTATGGATAGGAAGGCACTCACCAGCTTGCTGATAATATCATGTGAATTTTTAGACTCCTCTTGGGAACTTGAATACACACTGTCATAGCTTTCATGACATGATTCACATAAAAGTTCCATTTTTGTAGAATATCCTATGGATTGGTGTTGTTTTATAACAAGGGCACAATTTGTACAATATTTGTAAGGAACTTTTTGCAATAGTTCAGAAAACACAGCCTTGTGGGTCAAAATATAGCTTGCCTCAGGTTGGGAAGATGTACTTGGGTCAAATAATGGATCTCTCTGCAACATAATACTGTTTTTTTATCAACAGTTTCAGGAGATTTCTGCCATCGCTTCTTGCTATTTTCAGACATCTTCCCCCTTTTGGTAAGACAACCCTTAGGTTTTCTATATCTCGACGATACAAGATCCATACCAATAATTTTAAACAACAAATGCGATTTAAAAAGAGCTTTAGTTCTGAAAAGAACTTTTCGTTTTGGTAAAATCAATATGAAGTTTGAGTAAAGTTGAACGAAAATGCAAACGCAAGTTTGAACGAATGGTAAACAAATAATGTCAATTTAGGTCTCAGATACTGTTAAAACAAAGTGTTGCCAACCTGAACTTGATAAATTAACATTTAAAAATAAAAATTAGCGAGCCTTTGTTTACAGTAAATAAAAATTTTCCTGTCAAAGTGCATGACAGCTGTAACAGCATGACATTAGAAAATGTAAACAAAGGGGCGTGGTCATGGATGACTAATTCGAAACTACCCTATAACTCAGTAAAAAATGCATAAAACCAAAAATATTTTTTTGCGTTTGATAGAGAGGCGGATAAAATATTATAATCAGTAAAAAGAAATTTCGATATTTTGGTCTATTTTCCACATTTTAAGACGATATGGTACCCTAAAAATCATTAAACTGTCGAAAAAAATTTTATTGGCTTATTTGATACCCCGAACCTTTATAAATATGCCTGCAAAATTTAAAGCTCTACCTGCATTTTTCATTAAGTAATGGAGCAATGTTTGATGCTAAACAGCAACGACCACGCCTTCATTTCAGATTATCTGCTAGAAAAGAGCCTGATAAAAAATGAATTCATTACTTTTCTAATGCGCATCAATGAGATTGACATTATATATGCAGTAATAAATGATTTTAAGAAAGAATTGTGCAATTCAAGCAAAAATTCTAGTTTGTGAATTATTTACTGGGAAGATCAAATGGATTTGGTCAAGATTTAAAAGGTGTGCGTGCTTTTTATGATATTATTATGAATGAAATTAAAACTTGAAAACGGATTTTCCCAAAGCACAAATACAAAATCTCATTTTGATAACTCAGATAATTAAAAATCTAATTCGCAAGAATAGAAAAACTCTCCCATTTTTATATATTTGTTTTTGGTGGTATATATATATCCCATGTGTGCGAAATTCAACACTTTCATTATTAAAATATTTTAAGATATTTATTTAAACAAATGCACGAATACAGTTCTTAGATTTTGATGTATTTTACCCATAAACTGTTATTTGATTTTGCTTTTATTCGTGTACAATATTTAACATGTGAAGGCTTTTAAAATCATGGAAATAAAAAATAAAGGCATAAACATCTTTTGTACATGTTGTGCATTAGCTCTGAGCATGGAATTAGCTCTGAAGTGTGTGTATTTATTTTTTATTATAATTATTAAGATAAAGTTTTATGAAATTTTGATCTTTCATTCGTTTTTTTCTATATATTCATTACGGAAGTATACTGTTTAATTGTTCTACATTTGTGCAATTTTTATGGTAAGTAGTTTTAAATAAACTAATTAACATTTCATAAAAGTTTCAGACTATTCTATGCGTATTATATCATGCTATTCATGGAATGAAAACTTCAAACTCATATTTCTCTATGTTGATTTTTTGTACATATACTGTTATTCAAAACCCTAAGGTTTTTTTGATAATTTAAGTATGGGTTTGAAAATTTTTATACATGTATTTAAATGTATGTTTTGTAAAACTGTGCATGGAATTAGCTCTAACATGTTTAGTACTTTTTCTAAAAAATTTCAAAATCAAATTTAATGTTTTTTTGAGAATTTTTGGGAGTTTAACTACAAAAAATTTAAAAAAATTAAAGAGCAGCAACAGAAAAAAACCCCATGCACAGTTTTATTTAGTATTGTATTAGGTACGTGGAAAAAAAATTTTGAGTAAAAAGAGACATATTTAAAAAAGCGTTAAGGATTTAAAAATGCTAAAAAAAGCTAAAAAATTTAAATTTTACAAACATTTTGCATCCAATTAAAATTTTTTGTATGGAATTATTATTTAATATTAACCTTTATGAAATACAATTAAAACCAAATATCAAGTATTAAAAATAAAAAAAAATTGTGAAGATGGTACCATATCGCCTTAACTGTCCACTGTAACCTTTTACATACATCAACTTGAGCTTAAAACTATCATCTGTTTCTCCAAAATCCAATGAATATATCTATGCAAACATAGAAGTTATTTTAAATAAAACTCCTTTTATTGTAACTGTATCGGATTCTTAAAAGAACTAATCTTGTGTGATTGAAGCTCTGGAAGAAACCCCGGAATCTCAAACTAGTAATTCTCGCCACTTTTTAAAACAAATATATTAAACCAGTGAAATGACGCAGCTATACCAATACTTCCTCTCAATAAATTCTAATGAACTGAAACTAAAAATAATACTTTTTTAGAAAGATTAAATAATTTTAGAGAAATATTTTTTATTAGAAATTTATGTTTAAATATTTTTTAAAAAAAGAATGATCCATATGTATGTATGTATATTAGTTTCTAATTGCTTAGAAAAAGTAAAAAGTACATTGATTGGACTTTAAACACACTTTTAAAATTAATGTTAAAATAAAATTATCTGAATTATATAGAACATACTATTTAACTGTTTTCTTTGATTTTATTTAATTAAACAAATATTGAATAAAATTTAAAATCATAAACTTTAAAATTTCATTAAAATGCTTAAATTCTTTTAAAAAATTTAATTAAGATTCATTTAGTTAACACAGTTTAACACCATTTAATTTAAACAATTTTAATTTTTTCCGTAGTTGAAATCTAATAAATTGCTTATTTCGTTCTAAATTGAAATTCAAAATGAAAATACGACAAAATTGTTCTAAACAGCATCAATTATAACATATTTTAATTAATTACTTTAGATTTATGCAATATTTCACTCCGCTTTTCTAAGATAAGTATATATTATCATAAAATATTATATTTTAAATTATAAATTTAATTAAAGGTTATTACTATTGGAAACCGAATATTTTATTGGAAGATAACTCTCCACTGAAACAGGATACTTTAAAAGGTAGAATTTGTATTTAAAACTGCATGATCATTTTAATAAACTAGTATATTACTTTATAATTTCAAAATTCTCTACAGTAATACCATTTAAATATATGAATCTAGCGCTAGTGATGTTGGAAATTATAAGCCCATCTAAAATTTGTTTCAATTTTTCATTTCCTTATGACTTTATCTCAGAAATTTTAGAAAAAAAATAGCTGAAATGAGACGCTATTACTTTGATTCATGCATAAAGCTGGTTTTTCCACCTAGTAAATTATAACGGACATTATTTGATGAATATTTTGTGTTAGTTATTTTTTAATGAATTTCATTATTTTTAGTAATTCAAAGTTGTAATACAATCGTTTTGCAAAAGTAGATAGCCCTAAGAAGCTTGTAAATGAGCTGAGTTGGACTGGCAATTCTGGATAAAATTAATTGATAGTTTAGATTTAGAAACACAAAACTATCTGCTGATTTTTCTGATGTTTATATTTCATTTCTTTAAAAAAAATTCTGCTCTCTTATGTTATTTAGTGACTGACAATCCTTAGGAAGTATTTTAGGGCATACATAATTCGAAATTTTTTATTATAAATTTTAAACTAGAAAAGTATTTAAATGATAGCACTGAATTCTGAATATTTCAGATTCACCAAAAAATAGATAAAGGACACTAATTTATGTTTCAACCTAATCGTTGTCAGTACACATCATAAAATTGTCCCTTTGATGGAAGAGAAACTTCGAGGTATTAGAAGTTTCTTTTCGAAATAAAAAAAGATCAAAAACTATCCAGAGGTTTCTGACCAAGTCTATGCAATAATCCCAAAAAGCTTAATATCCGTCTTACCAAATTAGCGATAACGGACTCGTAACATATCAATCATTTTCTCTTGGAGTACATCAAAAGCACCTTTACATTACATTCATATGATATTTTTTATTTATTTTTGAAATTCAATTACTTTATAAAATGAAGAGTTTTTTGTAGACATACAAAGTAAAAATACTTTTTATTACAGTGTTTTTTTTTTGTATAACTGTAAAGTTTTTTATGTAAATAAATTAATTTCTTATGCACACATATAATTCTTTAGGAGATAGTAAAGGCGTTAATTGTAACTAAATTGCAACTTTTACCTTTTGAGGTAAAATAATATTTTAGTTTTGAAGTATTTTTCATATTATTCCTTTCTTTGCTCAAACTGCGGTGAAAATTTTATCAAAATATTCTCAATATTGTAAAAAAAATCCCTTTACGCTATGAGGTAAAATATTCAAGATTCTAAAGTTTCGGAATCTATACACACAGAAAATTTCTTATTCTTAAAGTTACGTTTAGATTAGGTTAAAGCCTCTCTCAAAAATAGCAGTGCATCTGAAAAACGAAAAGTGGACTGAATCTACTTACTGCACGTAGTTTATAGAAAAATTGGAAATTTTGATTTTGGGAGAAAATAATCCATTTTTTTTAACTTTGCCCCAATTCTATTTTATGTAGATTTGTTAAAAAGAGAGAAAAAATATACTGTGAATGATACATTTCATGCCTGAGAGGACGTTAGAAAACTTAGAAGCCATCAAAAATGACTTTGATTGATATTAAATTTTTTTGTTATTTGTTTTAGCACAAATATTGTTTCAACTACATTTTTATCATTATTTTAGAATATTAATACATTATGTAAATAGACAAAAGAGGATTTAATATTAAAACTAGCAAAAAATGTAAAAAAAACTCTCCTAAACTGTTTTTCTATATACACCTATTATTTCTGAATCTCTAATATCGAGAATATTAAGGTTTAATTTCCTAGTTTTATTAAAAGAGAAAACAATCTTAAAAATGCTGCATATTTAAAGTATAACTAATGTTATTTTAAAAAGCAGATAGTAGTATATTTAAAGTACAGTATATGTATTTATACATTATATTTATTATTATAATTATGGAATAGTGTATTTCAACGGTGTCAAACTCAAAAGCTAACTTGAACTAAAAAACACGCTTTAACTGTAGATGGGTCGGGGGAAAAATTAATATTCATTAAAATATAATTATTTTCAAATTATACATTATGATAAATATAAAAAAACAAGAAAATTTTGATGTTTACGTCCTGGTACTTGATATCCCTTTTCTGCTACTCTCTTTCCTATTTCGAGAGAAATTTTGATATTTTATCATATACTATTGTGTGCCGATATACAAACCGGACAGAAAAATTGTTCGTTGTGGGCTGCGAGTGTGACACTCCTGGTGTACATTGTTATATGTTTAGTAGTCATACTTCATTTATTACATTATGGTATTTATGATATAGTATATTATTATATCATGGTATGAATGATATAGAATACTTGTATAATGGTAAAAATTATATATTGCCAAAATAAATCACATTTATGTATGGTTTTCTTAAATATTAAGTATTATAATATTTGAAATCGCAAAACTTTGTAAAGTATTGCTTTATTTTGAAATAATGTAAAGGTTTTAGGATTACTAAAATCTAGTTAGAAGGAAAGTGAAAAATAGAAAAGTTTGATTTTATGAATGTCTTTTAAAATAAAAAGAGTGTATCTATTTTTCGTTTTTATTTCGAATGTGAAAATCATTCGTTGAAACTCACTGTTAAGCATTTAATATTGTATGAAAAATTATTAAAAATATTATTATATTAAGCAACAATTCCCATTTGATGCATTTATTTAAATAAACGTCACATATTTCTTAGAATCTTTTTTTTTTTCATTTAAAAGAAATGTAATTAGAAGTACTTCATACTGAAACTAGAGATATTTGTTTCACAATGAATTGTAGCCAGATTTGCATGCTAAGGTAATATAATGTGTCCCAATCAATATAATAATATTTTTTAAAGTAATCATGTCATTCATCTTCTACAATTTAATGAAAAACAGATTATTATCAAAAATAATGGTAACACTAATAATACAAAATATTTCACATTCAAATGTAGGACTATCTTTAAATTATAAAAAATGTGTCTAAGAAATGAATTGCAAATATTTATAATTGTTTTTAAGGGAATAAATCTTTCTTCGTTAATGTAATGATAACAATCCTATTGAAAAATTGGCTATGAATATCAGTTACGGACTTAGTTTTCCAAAATAGAGTAAATGGTTAAATACAGATTGATGGTTTCTATTTTTTTCACTCCTTTAAGACGACTAATGGCCATACAGGATTTTCTCCCATTATTCTTCAAATCTCACCTAAATCGCTCTATCTCAATGAAATAAATTGTTATTATTTTATAAAACCACGCATCATTGGAAGAATTCAGTATTGACACATTAAATGATCCACCTGAGTAAATAAAAGGTTTGTTAAGTTTCTTAGAGTTATTCCGGTGAATTGTTTGAACCAAACAAAAATCATTTACTAATTATTCGAAGTCAGAAATAAGTTTTTTTATATATATTTAATATGAACTTTTTCCTAAATATACTCAGAAATTACTACAACATAATAGAGGAAACATACTAGACTTGTAATATTTTGGAATTAAAAACCCATAGTATATTTAGTTAAATTTTTTCACTCATATTCCATACAAAAAATGCTATTTTGCTGATAAAATTTGATTTCTAATGTTTTTAATTTAAGAACATGACAAGAATACCTGTAGCTATGTAGCTACTTGTTGAAAATATAATTTTAAACTTGGAAATAACATTTTATTGCAACACTTAAAATTATGAAGTTCCACTTAAGTTATATTTCTTAAAATGAAAACATTACCCAGCTATTTAATACATGCTACATTTTTAAACTTGCGCAAAAAAAATTAAATGCACTTAGTATATCGTATATTTCTTTAAGTAAATTTTATGGAGATAATATTATTTGAACCCTAAAAATGCAATATTCAGAGAAATCCTTACTATCGAGATGATAGAGATGGATGCATTGTTAACTACAATAAAAATCAAAGAAATAATTGAATTACGTTCCGTTAGAAGAAAATATTTAAATCTTCTTTGATCCTTGGAAATCAATAATCGAGATATTTTACATGTGCTTTATTTCCGCTTTAAACATTTTCTTTTCATGGATCTTTAATACAGACCGAATGCTTAGTATCAATGAATAATGTTTCCATACATAAAAAATAATATCGAAAGGAGTAGATTTGAAATGTACTCTATTTTATTTTCTGCTTATCTTATAAATTAGATTAAAAACCTGCCTACATAGACTGGAAAATATACCTTAAAATACCACATAATAAAGTTTTTATATTGTTACATAAAAATCTAATTTCTTAGAGCTAATTTTTTTCTAGAAACAGTTTTAAAAATCTTATATGAATATTGCATTTAGGTTTCTTTCACATTACATTCTTAGATTCACCAGATATTTCTAATCTCATCTTTTGCATTTAACATTTGATTAGGGATTTGAGGTTTGGGTTTTTTATATCATTATTATTAATTTCATTTTTGATCCTCAAAATGTTTACTTATTAAGATTAAAGAAATTCAAATTCATATGAAAATCTGTACTACAGTTTCAAATCTTTCAAACTGAAATTCTGTATAAAGCTATTTACTAAGTTTGAGAAACAGTTGAACTGTTTGTTCTTCTTACGAAGAACCAAAAAAAAAGTTTTTTTTTTTGTGAAAATATCTTTTATATAAAAATTGTATTTTTATTCCGAAATGTTAATTTGCCCCTTTTTTTCTGTATACTTAGTCAAAATATTCATTTTCAAGCATGAAAATTTTATTAGTTTAAGTACATCAATACATACGAATTTGCTTACAAAAGAAACCACAATGATATTTAGAACGACATTATAAAGATGCTTAAAGTAAGGATTTTTTGCACCCTTATTTTTCACTTCTTTAAGGAATATAAGCGAAATGAACTATTATAATGCTCATTATATTTTAATACATTTGTGTCACTCTAAATTTTAAATCATAATGTAATTTTAATTTCTGATTCATTTTGAATAATTTCGCGTATATTTTACAATATACGCAATTATATTTTACTATTTTCTTTAAAAATTTGAGAACTTATAAGAAGCTGTGAATGTTCCCGTTTTACAATTTGTGTGGAATTTTTATACTTGTTGATTTCAAATGATAGTATGAAAATGATATTGACAATGTCTAGGAGACGTTATTTATCGAATTCGCAAGGATATTGTGCAAATGGATAGATAAATCTAAAGCATGATGCTTCTAGATGTCTTTGCGTGTCTCGTACTGTCTGGAATGGATTTAAATCTGAATTCTCAAAGAGAAAAATAAGATTTTTCTTGGCATTTAATGGAATAAAATTGATTGAAAGTATCTTACTCTAACTCTTTTTATCTCTTATGGTCTTAATTCGGAGTCTCTCTGGTTGGTCGTACTAACCTGCATGTGTTCGGTGGAGGAATTTGATATAAATAGTGGGTAAGATCTTTGACTCATGTTAGTGATATTGGTTCAGCATGCTGATGATAAGGATAGGTCTTGCATGTACACACATCGATAAATAACTTGAGGATCAAAGCGAAAACGAATGGAATAGCTAACTTGATCCGTAGACTTTAATATAGCAGAGTATTTGAAGACTACTTTCGGCAGACAGAGGGAGGCCCTAAGTCTCCTTTTATGCCATTAAATAAGATGGAAGAAAGTTATTTTTCCCATTTCGACTATGTAAATGATAATATGAAAATCTGATTTTGCCAAAATATTTTGCGGGAATATTCATTAATGAAACATATTCGTTAATTTTTTTTTCATAAAAATATCATTAGTTTTTTAACAATGAGTAGAACTTTTCAAACTGTAACTCCTTCTTTAAATAATGATTTATTTTGAAATTATGTACAATTCATATATATTGATTTATGCTTCAAATCATTCAATTGTATAGTTTTATGTTCGTTCGTTTGCAAAAACCCAAAAGAGTGTTTATGTCTTAGGTGTTGCAATATATGTAGAAAGGAGTGCAATTTTCTTTTACTTCTTTTGATTTTTATTGTAAGAGATGGCACCACTAATCGAAACCACGTGAGTTTTAGCTGCGCGATACGATGAGGTCATGTATTTATAAAGGTGGCAGAAAGAGAAACTGGGAGTTGCACCAAAGCTTGAACGAAGGCAGGTCAGAGGAAATCGCTCTCTCCGTTGTTTTGAGAAAGAGTACGTGTTTTCGGAATTAGTATGGTGTTATCTCGAATAATTTAAAACCCCTTGTAAATAGTTAATGTTTTAGTTGTGTATTAATAAATTAAGTTATTTTAACTCTGCGTGCTTATTTTAACATTAAAATCGAACCTTCCCCTAGACGCCGTCCCACAAATTGGGGGTTCGACCGAGAATTTTTTAAACTATTCAAAGTTTTATCTAAGAGCATTTTTTAAAAGTTTTACCTCCTCATCGATTTTTGATTTCCTGAGTGGTACATAGACCTTGCCTTGCATCGAATAGAACCCGGCGAAGCCTTCAGCTGGATAAGAAATTTTACGAGCGATACGGAAATACTTCAGCGAGAACAGTCAACAAAAAAAGGAGTCCATTGACTTGGTTAGAAACACGGAATCTTGGCGAATTTCCACGTCAGCTACAGTCAACAAAACTGGAAGCCCAGCGACTCAACGAGATACTGAACGGGATTACCTTGATCATTGAGGTCAACACTGACGAGAGAACCTTTGGAACTGCATCGAATTGCGAGTTATCAACACGAAACAAGATTTCCTGTGTCATTGAGGTCAAGTAAAGTGTCTTCAGAATTACATTGAATTGTGCTAGTATCCTTTTTTTGGTATTGTGTGAGTAATAGGCGAAAATTATATAAATGAATGATTTTGTGTGTATATTTCCTGTTCTGTGAATCTGAAATTGAATTTTGAAGTACTAGGTACTATTATTGGTTTAATTGCAGACATAAATATTTGATGTTCTTTAGTTTTGGATTAATAACTGAGTACTTTCCGTGTTTTTTCTTAATCTATTTTTGATAAATGAGAGGAACGCGTTTTTTTTTAATAAAAAATAAAATTGATATTAACTGTAATACTGTTGTGTTTTGTAAAAGGATTTAAGTTCCGGGAATTCTTTAAAAAGTCCATTTTTGTCTATAATTGTTTATAATTGATAATTGCATCTTATTTAAATTATCTTTTGTTTCTTTTTAAGTGAGTAAACTTTTTGCGTGTCATTTTAATGGTTTTGTCTCATTTAACTTGGGTAAAAATTTAAGTTGTTCTCTGGGTCACCATTCTGAGTATAAAAATGGCATTCTTACTCGCGAAAAGGAAAGAGGATTTGGTGTCACTCGCCGAGGATTTGGATCTTACTATCGAAGCAGGTATCACAAAATTGAAGTTAAAGGAGCTGATCGTAAAAAGCCCAGATTACGTTGAAGACGATGTTAAAAAGATGCTTGATAGCATAGTGGAGGAACGTACAGAAAGAGAAGAGAGAGAAAGGGCTGAGAGAGAGGGCTGAGAGAGAGGGCTGAGAGAGAGAGAAAGACGAGAGTACGAATTAGAGAAGTTGCGAATACAAGCGCAACAGACTGCCGGTATGCCGAATAACACCGAAAACGTTCAAGCATCGAATAAACTGTTTCACGAAACTTTTCATAAGTTTAATATGAAGGAAGATATTGGTTTGAATCTTACCTTATTTGAGCGTCATGCAGAACTAACTTCCTTACCGAAAAAAGATTGGGTTCAAAAACTTATAGGTTTAATACCCGTCGAAATTGCCCATCTGATCGCAAGAGAACCAACTGTAAGTGTAACGATTACGATCATGTAAAGGATTTACTCTTACAAAGATTTAAATTATCTCCGGAAAAATTTCGTCAGTTATTTTTGTTTCACCAAAAGTCCGATGAACGAACATGGCAAGATTTTCAACACGAATTACAGACGTATTTTGATGGATGGACTTTGGGCTTAAAAGTTAACACCTACGACCAATTACGAGAATTAATCATAGCCGATCAAATGAAGAAGAGGGCGCCGTATGATTTTCAGGAACACTTTTTGGACGAATGGTCTACTATTAACTCATCTATTGAGCTAGCGAAAAAATTTGAAGATTATGAGGACGTCCGAAGAACTATAGGGCCAAAGCAGTTAAACTCATTTGCTAAGAGATCGAACAATAACGATAATTGTTCTCGAAGGCAAGAACGTTTTCACCTTGGAAATAATTGGAATGATAGAAAATGCTTTCAATCGACGAGAACTTACGATAAAAGAGTTAAACAGGTAACATGTAGCTACTGCAGGGGACCAGGTCACTATGCCGTAGATTGTACAAAGCGCAACAAGGGTACGAAAATCAATAAATCTTCAAGCTCTCCGGTCCAGATCTGTTCTCGAATTCAGCAAGACAGAATTAAGACCAGGAAAATAACCATCGGAAACAAGACTTTTGAGGCTCTAATCGACACTGGAAGCTCAGTTTCGCTCATTCGTGAAGATGTAAGCAAAGGAATCATCGAGCAATCGAAGCTCTCGAAGGACATTGTCGTGTTATCTGGATTGGAAAGTACGAAGTCAAAACAAAAGGATCGTTCCAACGAGAAATCGAATTGGATGGAGAGAAATATTCCGTAATATGGCATGTCGTGCCTGCGGTGCATTTGGAGTTCCAGGCAGTGATAGGATCGGACATTTTGGAACAAGCTTTTGTTGGCTTTGATAAAAAAGGTGTTTATTTCCGTAAACACGAAGAGAAGGTGTGGTTTGTGAATACACAGGTTTATGAGGCAAGAACTGAAGACGAAATCGAAGTTAAACATGTTATCAATCCTCAAATAAGAAAGGAACTCTCTGAACTAATCAACAGCTATACACCTAAGAAGACCGAAACGACAAATGTATCCATGAGAATTATCCTGAAGGATGATATACCAGTTTACCA
>BMAO01038290.1:0-16230 GCA_019973975.1 Trichonephila clavata | reverse complement strand
CAGTTCTTTCAAAAGATTGTTCAAACCAAATTGCCTCTTTTGCAAGCTTGACTTGCTGCAATAAATTCAGCTTCAGTTGTTGAAAGAGCAATGCATTCTATCGTTGACTTCTCCATGCGCTATAGCACCTCCATATACTTGAACACCATTCCTGATGTTGATCTCCTGGCTAATGGATCACCAGCATAATCTGAGTCACTGTATGACTCAAGGGTAGCACTAGTAACACCCAGATACATAATGCCACACTTTTTGGATCCATTAAGATACCTCAAAATCTTTTTCACCATATGGTCCAGTGTATCTGTTGAGGTTTATCCAAAACCTGGGGAAGCACTCCCACTGCATATGCTATGTCAGGTCTGGTGACAATAGCCAGGAACATAAGACTACCCACAGCGTCACGTTAGGGTACATCAGCCGAAAAGAGATACTGAGTTATCTGCAGTAATAGCACCCTTTTCAATAGGGTATACCAACTATATTTGAATTAATCATATCAAAGCGAGATAGGATCTTCCTACAATAAGCTTCTTGGTGTATAAAAATTTTACCACTTTCAAGATGCTCAATTTGCACACCAAGAAAATAATTAGCTTCGCCTATCACTACAGACAATTCACTTTCAAGCTTCTTAATAAACAGTTTCACTGTCTGCTCTTCATCTGCTGCAATGATTCCATCATCAACATACACAATAAGATACATTGATTTTTTATCGTTAAGGGGACTTGGTACCGCAAAAATGACTCATTTATGGGTTTTTTAAAAATTTTATTTAGTTATATTCTTTGAACGATTACCGTTCGATTGATATATCACTTTTGTATGCCTGAAAATTAGAAGTTGGAAAAAATTTCATTTGAAAAATGTAAAGAAACAAATTTAAAAATTCGAGGTGTTAGGGATTTTAGAGGTGTTAGGGATTTTAAACTAATTTTTATCAACTACTTATCAAAAATAAATTTTACTTTGTTTTAATCATAACTGCATTGCTTTATCGTACTTTTTAGTGACTACAACTTTTATTACAAGCTATTTGTTGTTGTTTTGGCGCTTTTTTCGTTTGTTTTGCTGTTATCGTGCTAGTTTTATTTACGTTTTACATTGAAAAAAAACAGTCTTTTTTAAGACTTTTACTGACTGCTGTCTTTTAAAGACTGTTGCTGAAACTGCTGAGATTTCGATATTATCTCTTGAAGATTTCTCTTAAAAATGCCACGAGTTAAACGTAGAAATCATTCTGCTCAAATCAAACGTTGGTGTAGTGATGCTGTGAATACATGTGTCACAGAAGAAAACAAATTAGTTCCTAACATCAGAAATGAGCAGTTATCTTATCCTGAAGATACTGAACATTCTGAAATTGGAAATTTCATTATTGTGAATTTTGAGCAAATCAGCAAAATGTTTATGAAACTAAAATGCCCTGACTGTGAGAAGCAAACTCTAAAGCTTGCTCTTGGAAACAAGGTAGGATTTTCCTAAGTGTTAAATTTAACTTACAATTTTTGTGCTGAAAAAGTTTGTGCTGTAGAAACGTCTAATGAAAGGCAGGGTAATACCCGTTTCTGATATTAATTTACGTGTCACACAAGCATTCTCTGATATTGGAAAAGGTTACTCTGAAATTTAAAAATTTTGCACGGTATTAAATATATCTCCTTTTTTCTCGAGAACTTGTACTAAACTTCTTCAGAAAGCCTATGGTATTGCTGCAAAGAATTTGCTGAAAGAAGTACACAGTGAAGTGAGAAATGCTTACGAAGCACCAACTAATGTTCCTGTTGCGGATATAAGTGTTTTATTTGATGATAGCTGGTTGACGCGCGGACATACATCTTTGATTGGCATAGCTTGTGTTATTGATATACTTAAAGGCTATGTAATTGATTTCGAAGCCATGTGCAAGGTATGTCACAATTGTTCTGTAGCAAAAAGAGAACTTGGAGTATCACACACAAGTGCAGAACATAACATTTGGTTTAAAGGACAAAGGAAGGATTGTGATGTTAATCATTCCGGCTCATCAACTTCGATGGAAATGGAGGCTGCATTGATCTTCTGGGAAAGATCACAAGCGTTGGGATTTCGTTATTGCACCATATTGTCTGATGGGGATTGTAAAACCTTCAACTATTTAATAGGAAAAAAATGTACATGGGATAAGACTGAGATAATAAAAAAAGGAGGAGTGCATTAATCATGTCAGCAAAAGGTTGGGCACTGGTCTACGAAACGCTGTCAAGGAATCGAGGGCCCGTGGAATTTCATTAGGAGTTAAAAGTCAGGGCACATTAAAAGAGTCAACAATTAAAAAATTAACTTTATACTACCAAAAGGCTATACTAAAAAACAAAGGCAATGTTCCCACCATGAAAAAAGCAATATATGCTACTTTATATCAGCATTTCGACAGACCAAAAGCCTCAACTTTCGAAATGTCCAATCGGTGCAGACTCATGGTTTTCTTACCAGTCCGCAAAAGCAAAAGGACAAAATCCAGGTCTGCATAAACAACATGTTTGGACTCCAATTAATGAAAGTTGTTTGCCACATATCCTTTCTATTTATCAACAGCTTGCTTCAAATGAACTTTCTTAAAGGTGCGTTAATTGCGGAACCCAAAACGCTAATGAAAGCTTGCACAACATGATTTGGTCAATGTGTCCAAAGACAGAGTTACACATGCCATAATGGAAGCAATTTGTGAATTCAACAAAGGGACTCTGCGTACTGTGAGAGAAACCCAAAAAGAATTACATATACCTTTGGGGAAATGTTCGCATGATCTTGGTGTGATGCTCCAATCCCGTAGAAGATTATTTAGAATCAGACGGAAAAACACCAAATACCAGCATGCACGCAAATTGATAAAAAAGTTATTTTAAAAAGAGGAATATTAATTTTTAAAAAAGAAAGGAGTTACATATAAAGCAGGATATTTCTGAGGTATTATAATAATGTATTTTTTTTTTTTTTTGTAAAATGTGTGCATGTAGATATTTTTAATTTAGGTATTTTATATTAATAATTTTATAATTTCAGTTCTTTTCATCATATGTTTTTCATACAAATATATTATTTAAATATTATGTGAAGCAAAAGATTTTAAAATTTCTGTTACAACAGGAAAAAAAAAATTTAACATTTTTTTCGAGATTTCTTGATATTTATGTGAAATTATTACTGTGTGTAAAAATGTATTATTTATAGAAAATATGGGTTCAATCAATATGAAAAAGTAATTATTTTGAAGAAAAATGTATAACTAATGTTTTAAAATGGTATTTTAAATTTATTTAAGATTATAATAATAATTTTTTCAGAACTATAAACTTTAAAATGGTTTTTCTCAGCTTGTGTTTTTTCAATATATTAGTTCATTCAAAATGCTACTCCTTCCGCAATTATTAACCCATCACTTTCATTTTTTCTCTGTGTGTTATAAATCATGCATGTAACAAAATTAGGGATCCATTTTGCTAAACTGAATATTTTTTTTAAAATTAAAATGTAGGCGATATTGGGTTTTTCGTTAAATTTTAGCATATGTATTAACATTTTATTTTTTTCTCCACAACCAATTAAGTTATTGTAAAATCGATCCCTAAAGTTGTTTAAAACATCTTTAAAAATGATACAAAAGAATTTCATGTCAAAATATTAATAAATACAGAAGGAGTAGGATTTTAAAATTTTTCCTTTTTTTTTAAAATTAAATTTTGAAAATTGTGTGAATAAAATGTGCAAAATTAAACCTCATATTGTTTTATTGAATATAAACATTATATGAAATGCTAAAATATAATTTTTAAACGCATAAATAAAAAAAAATTTTTAAAGGGTACCGAATACCCTTACAAAAACAAACATGGATCACAGTTTGATTGCTTCAATCCACTGCGTTCAGCAAAACTTTTGAAACGCTTATTCCAACTTCGCGCTTGTTTTAAGCCATATATAGACTTAAGTAACTTACATACCTGACCAGAACTATCACTAAATCCTTCAGGTTGAGTCATGTAGATATCCTCGGAGAGGTCTCCATACAGAAAAGCAGTTTTTACATCAAACTGACCCAGCTTCAGTGTTCGAACAGCAATGCTCTGGATAGTTCTGATGGTATCCCACCGAACTACAGAACTGAAAGTTTCACTAAAATCAACTCCAAATTTTTGGCTGTATCCTTTATCAACAAGTCGAGCTTTAAAACGATGTACAGTTCTATCGGCATTTTATTTCACCTTGCATACCCATCTATTACCTATGACTTTTATGTTAGAGGGTAAATTAACAAGTATCCAGGTGTTGTTATTCGATAGAGATTCCAACTCTTCCTTCATAGCAGAAAGCCATTTGTCGCTATCTTCAGAAGCCATTGCATCTTTGTAGGTCTCAGGTTCTATGTGTTCTGCCAATAGAACAAAGCTGTCGAATTTGGTTGGCATCTTTAATATGGACCTGTCACACAAATTTCTGCTACTCTGCAGAACTAAGGTTTCTTCAGCAATACATAATATCTCCTCTATTTCTTTTTCCACATCTGATTCTGGTGTTTGAAGAGGCTTCTTCACTATTTCCATATCTGAGTTTTGAATTTCAGTAGAAGATGCATCAGGAACACAGCTAAGTTTTTCATTTTGGAATATCACATCTCGACTCAGACTAACCTTGTTCTGATCTTTTATCCATATTCTACAACCATTTTTTTCACCACTATAGCTAACAAAAAATCCTTTAACACTCTTTTTGTCCCATTTCCTCCTTTTTTGTTAAGGTACATGGACAAAGCACTCTGTTCCAAATACATGTAGGTGATCGATATTGATCACTTCTTTGGAAAACCACAGTTCATAAGGGCTTTTGTCTTTAACTCATGTTGGCCCTGTTCTGTTCAAAACATAAACATACATGTTTACTGCTTCTGCCCACAGTTTCAATGGAAGATTTGTAGCATAAATCATAGATCTCGCACTTTCAACAATAGTTCTGTTTTCGTTCTGCAGCTCCATTATGTTGAGGCGTGTAAGGCATTGACATACGAGAAGAGGTTCCTGATTTTTCAAGAACACTCTTCACAGTTGATTTTATAACCTCTCCTCCACCATCACTTAGCACCTCCCTGATCATATGCCCAGCATTTTTCGCTTCATTAAAAAACGTTTCAAGGCACTTGGAAACTTCATTCTTGGACTAAATGAAAAATAACCGATGATATTTGATGAAATCATCCTTGAAACAAACGTAGTATTTAGCACCACCTAGGGACTGTTTCTGCATTGGACCACATACGTCTATATTTATCAGTTCTCCTGGCGCTATAGCCCTTTGTTTCCTTGTTCCAAAGGGACGACGACACTGCTTGCCATAACAACATCCATCAAATATTTGGCTGTCTTTTAAATATTTTTTTTAATATTTTCTCAGTATATCCTTAACATGAGCCATGTTTTGATGACACAGTCTTCCATGCCTCAATTATAAGGATTGGTCTGCTGAGGCAACACATACTTCTGAATAAAGAACACGCATTTCTAATGCATACCAAGCCATGCACAGTTCTTACTCCTTTCAAGAGCACTCTGTCAACTCTCAAGAGGGAAAACTCATCTTTTGATGCCTGGAACTTGAAACCCTTTTTTAAGGTCTGACTGATGGAAAATATACTTCTACTAATGTCAGGAACATACCACACCTCTGTCAGATGATGCTTCTCCCATTTGCTATTGACCTTAATTTTAATATTCACAGTTCCATGTACATACGGCATAATTGCATCACTATTTCCCACATATACTGGCTTCGGTGAGACAAATTTAGTGAAGTCCACAAAATAATTTTTGTGCTTTGTCATATGAGCAGAGGCTCCACTACCGGCCATCCACACTTCACTTTCTAGAACACCTTCAAAAGTACACACAAAAGCATCGCCTTCAACTTTCGGTTTATTTCCTTTCTTCCAGCAGTCCTTAGCAAGATGACCTGGCTTACGACAGCCGTAACATTTTCTCTCAGGTTTCTTGAAAACTTTCTTCCTAGTAGCAATCAGGGCTGTGGAATCTGTTGACTTTGAAGGTAGCCTCATTTCAATAAAACGAAGTCTTTCAGTTAATTTATTGACTGATCACTCCTCTATGGGTACCGACTCCCAAACACTCAAACTCAAAATATTCTGATGGCAATGTGGACATGATTCTGCTCATCAGCAGGAGATCCGGCAATGTTGTTTTAGCAACACGCCTTAGCTCGTCGTTTAATTCGCTAAAGTCTCCTTGCAGCTTTGCAATATGGCTTGCATCCTCCAGTTCTTTTTCACTGCGAAAACACTTCACCATCAAACGATCGAGCCTTTGCCCGGAACTCTGCTCATATACCGACAGCATTTTTTCCCACACACTTTCAGCTGTGTTGCAAAACGATGATAATTCAGCATTGCTGTCAACCATATTGCCCACAATAATCAGTTGTGCCAAGAAATCATCTTTAACGAAAGCCTTCTGCGCTTTTTCATACGCACCAATCGCTTCAGCTGAAACCTTGGCCGTTAAGCTTGGGCATTTCCGATCTCTACAAATAACATCATGAACATCGTGATGTCGCAACAAAAGTTCAATTTGTCGCTTCCATTTACTCCAATTCGCAGCTCCCACAAGCTTTTCAATATGAGATTTGAGTTCCGTTTCATTCTGTACATGTGCTTAGGACTAACAAACACCACGCGGTATTTTAACTTATAATTTAAAAAAAAACTTTCTCCACGAAGACACTTAACAAATCTCAGGGATTTCCGGGCTCATAATCTGTTACAGAAATACTTTGCAGTAGGATTTAAATGATTTATCAAATAAAGATTCTAAGGGAAACACACAGCAATGGTTGCAGAAGAATGGTAAACACTAAAGATGTTGCCAGATGTTTCACTAGCTATACAACAAAACGATTAAGATTAATTTGATAAACGATTAAAATTTATTACAATAAAAACCACATAAAATTTAAAAATAATAAGTATATAAAAACCCGTCCGGATTCAAATGCAATAAATATCATAACTTTACAGGAATTCGTCCAGTACTTTTGGAGTTTTGCGGCTTTGAACAAACACACATTACATTTTTTAATTAAATTTATATTTCTATGTGATTCTAAACCATTCCTTTAGTTTTTTTTATAGATATCCTATATTTAATAAATAAGTCATTAATACACAAATCAATAATTCAAAAGAAAAAATTGAAAATGATTTTCTAGTGGTCTTAAAGCCTTGACCAAATGATGCATTTGTCTGGTAAAATGAATGTACATAATGTTATATAGAAGTCATGAATATATAAATGATTGTTATGTAGATTATTGAAATTTTTCTGCTTCATGTTATTCAGTTAACATTGGCATACATTGTCCTGAGTGGGCCCAGAATCAAAATTCCACTGGGGCCTTTATATTGGAAAATAAATAAATATGTTGTAAAAATAAAACTTACTTGAAAGTGTTGAAATAATAGCACATAGATATGGATTTTAAAAAGCTTTATTACTAAGGTACTTTTAGGTTTAATAAGTACATTTTTCAATTTCCAAATTGCAAAGAGAAAGCAATGTTATGACTTATCCTTCCTATGCACACGTAAAAAGCTTGAAACGCTCAATTTCAGAAAACCCATACAAGAAATTTCATAAACTTGAAGTTTTTTCTTTACTATGAATACATAAATGTACCTTTAAAGAACCACTTTGAGAAAAAGCCTTGCTGCATATTTTACAAACATAAGGTTTTTCCTTGGTATGGATACGTAAATGTACCTTTAAAGAACAACGAATTGAGAAAGCCTTCTTGCACATTTCACAAACATAAGGCTTTTCCTTCGTATGAATACGTAAATGTTTTTTTAAACTTGTACTTCTAGAGAAAGACTTGTTGCATATTTCACAAACATAAGGCTTTTCCTTGGTATGAATACGTAAATGATCTTTTAAAGTAACATTATGAGAGAAAGACCTGTTGCATATTTCACAAACATACGGCTTTTCTTTGGTATGGATACGTAAATGTTCCTTTAAAGAAAAACGTTTCGAGAAAGCCTTCTTGCACATTTCACAAACATAAGGTTTTTCCTTGGTATGAATTCGTAAATGATGTTTTAAACTTTCATTTTGAGAGAAAGACATGTTGCATATTTCACAAACATAAGGCTTTTCCTTCGTATGAATACGTAAATGTTTTTTAAAATTTGTACCTAGAGAGAAAGACTTGTTGCATGTTTCACAAACATAAGGCTTTTCCTTCGTATGAATACGTAAATGTTTTTTTAAACTTCTACTTACAGAGAAAGACTTGTTGCATGTTTCACAAACATAAGGCTTTTCCTTGGTATGAATACGTAAATGATCTTTTAAACTATGATTTGAGAGAAAGACCTGTTGCATATTTCACAAACATAAGGCTTTTCTTTGGTATGGATACGTAAATGTACCTTTAAAGAACAACGTTTTGAGAAAGCCTTCTTGCATATTTCACAAACATAAGGCTTTTCTTTGGTATGGATACGTAAATGTTCCTTTAAAGAACAACGTTTTGAGAAAGCCTTCTGGCACATTTCACAAACATAGGGGTTTTCCATGGTATAAATACAAAGGTGATCTTTTAAATGACCGCTTCAAAAGAAAGATTTGCACATTTCACAAACATAAGGCTTTTCTTCGGTATGAACACGTAGATGTTTGAAATTTCCACTTTGAGAGAGAGACTTGTTACATATTTCACAAATATAAGATTTTTTAACATCATGAACAAGTAATTCATGCCTTGAAGTATATAGAGAGAAAGCCATTTTGCTAATTTTCGAAAATGGAAGTATTTTTCTAAGGATGCGACGACATAAATCTCTAAAATCTATCCTTGAAGCAAATGGTTCATACACTCTCGCTAAGAATCTCAGCTTATATTAACATCCCCCATCTGTAAAAGAAAAAAAAATCTTCAATATAATGTTGAACACATAAGTACAATTTTTGCACTATATCACAATTTATGAAGGAAAAAAAAATTCAGATGGATATCATAGCTTAAAAGAATCAGCTAAGAAATTTTATTCTGATATCTGAAGAAATAAGTTGGCTTTTAGATAGCATTTTTGTTAAATCACTCAAAATCTAAAATATACATTAGGTACTAAGAATACATTGAAATAATAATTTACATATATGATCAGGACAAACTAAGCAATATCATATGGAATATGAAAACCTTCTTAGAGGAAAATTCAAAAGGGGTGTGTACCCTGCTATGGTCTACAAAAAAATAAGCATACATAAAAATTTAAAAAAAAAAAGAGCATATAGCAAGGCTTTTACTTTATTTGTTTTATTATTAGTTTCTGAATTACTGTTTCAACTAAGAGTAACTAGAAATATTAGGCGATTGACAACATAATTTTAAACAATACCTTTGGAAGATTTTTAAAATAAATTTTTTTACTATTATTATTTACAATTTCTGCAAGAAGATGATAATTGACACAAGATGTTACATGAGATTTCGACTATTCTGAATATATACATATGGTAACATAAAAAAAAAATACATTGATATTTTGTCAATCAATAAACTTTAAACTGCTTTATTCCAGAAATGAAAAAGCCATGGTAGCTGATAAGTCTTCGCTGTCTTTTGTAAAAGTTAATGTTTCTTGTGCCCCATGCCCTGAAATCCAGTAAAAATTAAAAATCCACCAAGCAAACGAGGAACCTCAGGTGTTGTTCTCGTGACATGACTCGGGTACAAAATTATAAGGTACATTGGAAAGAGCCCTCATCTTGCTTCAACGTCTTATGTGCATATGTTGTCTCTTAATCCAAAGAATAAAGTAAGTTATTTCATCATATTAAACTTATTTGGGATACACTGGTAATTTTATCGAGGTAAACTGAAATTTTCATTAATGCTTTTTTCAATTTCCACTTAGCATTAAAAAACCTGCTATAATCTTGATAATCATTGTGGTAAATGGTGATTATAAGTATGCTCAAATGAAAAACACCGTTTCTCCTAAGAACATCAAAAGTAAATCCCATTTCATATGCAACATCCAACATTAATGGAAATAGAAATAAATGCATAAATACTTTGCTAACAAGGTTACCAGCAATTATATCCAGCATTCAATTATTTTACAAACTATTTTATTTTTCCAAAGGAGCCAGTTCCTTAATTTTGATTTAACATATGTTAAATTGTAGAAAAAAGGGTAAAATAATTTGTAGTGAGGAATAATTCATTTTTAAAAATTTCTAAATGTGCTGAAATTTTAGATCGATTACTTATTTACAAATATAAGAAAGGATGAATGAAAAATTTATATTGGACAAAAACATTAATTATTAACTTTTATTATTAAAATCATAACTTAGAACAACAGCTCTTAAATTGGGGTCCATGGACAACCCTACCTGAGGATCAGCAGCCTCTAACAAGGGGTCCGCGAAGGTCTTTAATTTGTTTTTTATATTTTCCTCTTTTACAAATTCCGAAATGCGTCAAGAAAAATTACATCAGGGCCGGCTCCAGCAGTTTTTCCGCCAAGGACAAAAATTAAAAAATGCTGCAATTCTTTCCAAAACAAAAAATTATAATTAAAAAAGGTAAATTGTTCACATACCAATTAAACTTGAATAATTCCTGCGAACAAAAAGGCAGCATAGCAGTATTATACACACACATATATATATACTTATATATGAAATGCCTTAAACGCCAAGTAGATTTTTTCTTGATTAATAAATATTATGTTTGTGTTGTCGTAGCATTTTTCAGGAGACTTAATACCTTTTACTTTTTATTATTTGACTAGCTGTACCCTGCACGCATTGCTGTGGCTCAGTCTGGTTAAAAAGAAAGCACATGTATTCAGTATGTTTAAACATTTGCATTGGAGGTATGATTTTCTATAAAAAAAAAATGTACATATATATATACACAAAACTTTACTTATCTGATATCATTTGTAATTTGTTAACCAAATACTTGCAGTTATTACAAATTTTTGTCCTTATGTTATGAACCTAAATTTATTTACATTGTATTCATAGTGGAGACCTCAAGTATGAACATACATTTTAAATGGCTCTACTCTGGATTCCTCAAGGGCAATGGGTTAGTTTTACAATGCTTAGGGATATTTCTGTTAAATCAGAAGTGTGTTCACAAATGCACATTTTTCCAAACAATATCATTTGGAATCATGAACTGTATTTCCTGATGTTACATAGGAAAGGTTTTGATTCCACAGTATATCTGGCAAGCGAAGTTTTTAATGGCTCTGGTGATTCCCAAGTTGAGGCAGTTTAATTTTTTCAGTGGTATAAAATATTCCTTTTGTTTCTCCCTTAAATTTCAGAGCATTGCAATAAGGATACACTTCAGTCATTGTGTTGATGAGAATATGCTAGCTCAACCTATAATCCTCCACTGGCTTGTACCATAATGCAAGTTGACTGTTATTGTGTGACTGCTCACCACAAAAAATCATGTTTGACACTGATGTGCTGTGTTTCTGGTTGACATCTTTCAGCCATTAGGCCGCCAAAAGTGTTCCTTTTGTTAAGAACAGAGCAGACCTAATGCTGCAAAACAGGAATGCTTGTTCGTAAATGTGCATCCTCAAGTCTGGCTGCCTGTTGTGCCCTTAGCATGTGCTTGTGCCATTCTTTTTGTCTGTTTTTTTCGTTTGCTGATGCACGTTCTTCCTCAGTTTGATGTGCAATTACACTCGTTGCATGACTTTTGAATTGTGTGTATGACAACCTAAGTTTGATTTCCTGCAAGGCATAATTTTTATGTATTGAAGCTAATTGACTGCACTTAAGAAGAGAAAAAAAAGTTTAAACAAAAACCTACAAAATTTTAAAACATTAACAAAAGGAAAAATCAGGAACAAAAAGAAAGGGAAAAAATAAAAAAATGCCAATGAAATATTTAACTTCTATTGTGCATCAATTGACATAGCTCAAATCCAACACAATGAGAGGCTGAAGATGTTTTCAGACGAATACGCAAGAAAAATTCATATATAAACACGGATTTCGCAACAGAAATCTACAACAAAGTATTGATAATGATGGAAGGTTTTTGCAATTCGCTATTCGATTCGCATTAGCAATTGTTATCAAAAAATTTAAGGACCTATCTTTGAAACAGAGTGGCTTATATCTAGAAACAGACTGCTCCACATATAGACAATTATTTGTCTGGGTATTTAAATATTAGCACCACGACATAAACAAATTGCCGCCATACAAATCACACCAATATTAGAATCTTTGTTGTTTAGATATTAAGGTGGGATATGCATGGCGCCAATTTTGTTACGCTGATGCTCATTCATGAGTACCGTTGTGTGTTCCAGAGCAGTATTCACTAATTTGTGATTTGAATTCTTGAGAAATTTTGGATGGTTCACTGAAAAATTGTGACATTATTTACACTTTGGTGAGGATTCAATTTAAAAAAAAAGATGAGTAACAAAAAACATTATGAATCATGGATTATACTTTGATAAAAACTTTTAGCTATTACTTTTAACAAATTTCCTGAGTTTAGCAATTTTTCAGATTTACCATCGAAATTTGAAAGTCAGCTTTGGTAACCATAGTAAATTAATGGCAAAACACTTGAGTCTTTTATTGTTTGTATGTTATTCCTTTTCATGAAATTTAATTTCAGATGTATGGAGACATAAATATAGCTATAGTGGTCGATCCTTTAGTGGTCCACAAATTATAAAATTATACATTAAGTGGTTCATGAAGTGCTGAATGTTGGCAACAGTTGTTCAAGAGTAGGCACACCAGATAATTTCTGTATCTGCATAGACAATGAAGCAACATAAAATGTCTACCCATAAGCATTGTAAAATTAACCCTTTAACCTCAAGAAGAGCCATTTTAAATTTATTTTCAAACTTGGCACCTCCCCACAATGTAAATAATTTTAGATTCATAACATAAGGACAAAAAAAAAAACATAATAACTTGGAGTATTCTGATAACAAATTACAAATGAAATCTGTTCAGAAAAGTTTTGTTTATGTATATTCACAAATTTTTTCATAAAAAAAAAAGTCATACCTCAACTGCAAGCAGTCAAAAATATTAGAAATGAGTGCTTTCTCTTTTCTTTCTTTTTAACCAGACTGAGCCATAGAAATACACGACTGGGTACAGTTACCTATAACAAACTTAAATGTTAAGAAGCTATCAAATACAAATTAAAGTTCAATATTTTGATGATATCACGAAAAATAGTTCCAAACAAAGGTATTTAGGTATTATTGGAACTATGTCAACCACGATTTTCTATGTGTCGCACACAGTGAATTGGCAAGCATGTGCTTCCTTTCATACAATGTTGCCAATACAGTTGCAATAATATGTAAATACCAAAACAAACACAAAATATACATCAGATAATCTGAATTTTCTCATTTGTATTTCACAGTAACATCAAATAAAATTTTGAAATCACACAAAATAGATTCTCTGTTAATTAATGTTATTGCCCAATTTTTAGAAATTTCAACATTTAGTGAATAATTCACAGCCAAGTGCTAAAAAAATTATTATTGTGCAAAAACAGTCATATAATAATTTTCCCATTTTGAATGTATATATTGCAGCATTTGGCAATGTCGTATGATTTTATGTCAATGGTTGACAAAAATAAAACAACTTAAGTACCAAAAAAAAAAATAAATCTATTAATTTAATTTAGAATCACTGGAAAAAGATAAAATACTTGAAAGATTTCAACTGATACGCTACTTGTTTGTGAGATATTTTGAAATCATCAAACAAATCTACATAGCGTACAGAATTAAAATTAGTATTTTGTACATGGAATATATACAAATTGTATATATATAATTAATATACAGCTGTAATTGTATATATCCCGAGCTTAAAAAAATAGAATACTAACATCAATTGACATAAAAAGAACTGAATATCTTTTATCAATGCAAAGGCATAATTTGAAAAAAAAATTACAATCTTAGACTACCAGCTTCCTCAACACGTACTTGAGCATTGTGCTTGTTCGCTGATGCCTATTCAAATTCGATGTGCAATTACCCTTAACAATGCTTTTGCCAGCCCAGTGTGATGACTTAGTTTGATTTTCTGCAATGCAATTTTATGTACTGAAGCCAATGACTGCACTTAAAAAAGATAAAAACAAAAACGTATGAAATTGCGAAAAAGCTCTGAATGGGCCTTGTATCAAATCAATCAACACAGTTCAATTCCAATGCAATGGGAAAAGAATATTTCATTTCACTTGAACAAATCCCTCCAAACAGGTCAATTTCACTATATAGTTCGAATTCAAAAGAAAATTAATTGATAGAACAGAATTCTCATCAACTACACTGAGAAATAAGAAAAAATAAGAATAATGAAAAAAAAAACCATACTCACAAATCAACACTATCTTAAAAGACACAGCTCAATAGCAATGCAATGCATTACAAAAATTAAGGTGACTGTCTATATTCGAAATGTAACAGACGCTTGGAAGTATCATTAATGACGTGAGTAACATAACTCTACCAAATCAAATTTGTGCATCGTTTGCAATCATATATTGACTGTCTCTGCTCTCCAACAGAGTTAGGGAAGAAATATAAATCACACATGGTTAAAGATATTTTGCATTGAATACGCAAGAAAAATTAAACACTGCATAAATTTTCGACAAAACCTAGATAATAATTGAAGATTTTTACAATTTCCAATCGTTATCAACAAAGTTCAGGGCATATCTTTAAAATTGAGTGGCTTAGATCTAGACATGGGTTTCTTCTCACATGGACAATCATTTGTGTTCTATAATAGGCAGACCAAACAATAATTTCTATATCAGCACAGACAATGAAGTAACATAATACATTGTCTAACCAGAAGCATTGTAAAATTAACCCTTTGCCCTCAAGTAGAGCCATTTTAAATTTATTTTCAAACTTGGCACCTCCCTACAATGTAAATAATTTTACATTCATAACATAAGGACAAAAAAAACATAAAATTTGGAGTATTCTGCTAACAATTACAAATGAAATCTGTTTATGTATATTCACACATTTTTAATAAAAAAAATTCATACCTAAATGCATAGTTTTTTTTATTCAAATTAATACAAAATTTTTATCCTTCTGTTTAAGACTGTCCCTCATTTATATGTTTTGACTATTTTATGAACTGCATGAATTATTTTTGTATTTTTGAAATTATTTGTTACTTACATATTATCGCAGCCTATAGGTGACATTACATAAATCGAAGCACCTGGTTGCCAATTCAGCACATACAACACATAGCAAATAGGAGTTGTCAACTTGACGAGTTAATAATAGAATGGTGGATTGTTGCGATTATTCGCAAGTACCATAATTTCTTATATATATTAATGATTCACATTTTTGTTCATGGTTCTTTATTATATATTTTTCTGACTTAAATGTTTTTGTTGAAAATCTTATTTGGATACTTTTTTTGGTACTCATGAATTATCGCAACTATTGATGACATTATATGAAACGAAGCACCTGGTTGCCAATTAAAAACATTTGACACATAGGAAATCGAGGACGCTAACTTGGCAAGTTATAATAGAGTTTGCGATTGCTGCAATAATACATAAGTATCCTTTCTTTAATTTGTTTGAACTTTTGTGTATTGTTATTTACTTTTATAACCCTTGTGGCATACTTTGTAGTGCATCAGTCTTTTTAACCTTACTGAGCGACAGCAACATTTGGTACAGCTACTTATAGAATAAAATTGAATCTTAAAAAAATTCAAAAATAAATTAGGCTCACTAATTTGATTAAATCAATATAAACAGTTTCATACAGACATAAAATATATATCAGAAAATCTTTATTTGTATTTCAGAGAACATCAAATAAAATTTTAAAAATTGATTTTTAAACAGATAAAAAAAACGTATTTAAGAACAATCCCATCGATTAATTTCGCCAAATTAAGACATCAGGAAGTGCAAAAAAATATGTTGGCGAGGTCCTTTCATTTGCGGTGCTGATCGGCAAAAAAAGAAAAAAACATTAAGAACTAAAATATTTTAAAAAAAATTATACATTTTTTAAAAAATTTCTGGAGAGAAAGATAAAATAGGCGTTTCTAATATTCATAATATTAATTTCATTCTATCAAA
>BMAO01038289.1:0-21484 GCA_019973975.1 Trichonephila clavata | reverse complement strand
TTGTAGCATTAAAATTGACGTTTGATAAGGCTTTTAAAAGGAATATGTCTAAAGTTGGTAAATTTTGTTTATTTATAGTCCTTTGGAAAAAAAATATTTTATTTGTGTTGTTAAAAACCGCGTGAAGATGGGAATTTACATTTTGTAAAATGCATCCTAAGAACATGATGAACAAAATGAAAATATTTGCTTCCATTTCCCAAAATGAGTCTTTGAATGTCGAAAATCATTAAATAAAAAAATCGTTATTAATGCATATTCAGTCATACAATAAATTAATAGTTCTAGAAAAGAAAAGAATAATTATGTAATAATGTTTATGATGATCACTAAGCTCATATGATGTTTAATCAATTTTTATTTACTTTATAGGAAGCATAATTATATCATCTAAGATTAGGTTAGGTGTTTAAAATGAAAACAATAAGTCATTTGGATATATATATATTAAAAGGGAAATTGATAGACAATATATCGTTAGTAATTTTTTAGATTAAAATAACAATTTATCTCTGTACGAACTTGCAAATAAAGCAACTTAATGCTTAGCTTTGAAATTGTTTAAGAATTTTACTAAATTTTCTTTTTTAGAGCTATAAGAAGGGAAAAAACTAATTTTTAGTAATCAAATGTCTTCCACACTGTGCAACATCTGAATATTAATCTCGTCTTTACCATTAAAATTCCTAAGTACATACATAACTAAGATTCATCCACTGTTAACTGAAAAATATAGCGAATTCACTTTTATGAGGTTAAAAAAAGAAACATTTATATTTTCGTAAACATGCATTTGAAGGTTATTGTCGATTTCTATAAAAATTTCACAAACCTTTCTTGGGATGAGAGAAAATAAAATAAAATAATTTTAAAAAAATCATATACTTGTGACGGGTGCTTACGCGTTTCACTAACCTTCTCTCAAATTCTTTTAAATTGTATTTATTTTAACCAATCCCGCTGAGAGCTAAAAGTGTGGACTTATGCAAACAAGATAGTTTCGGGTTTAGCGAGTTCGAAAGAGATATAAAGAGAGAAATGAAATGAAGAGATGAGGATGACTACGTGTTTTGATAGAGGAGTTAACTACGTGATTTATTAAGAAGGTGATTCTAGGAGATTAGTTTAACTAAGTGAAGTTTGTTAGCTGAAGGAAGATTATTGAAAAAGATTCATTAATTCGGTTCGGACGTAACTGAAGATATCAAGGATTGAAACCGCTCGATAGATTCTTCAAGTAATCAAGAATCCTGACTTAAAGAGATATCAGGTCTGTGATTTTTATAGATTAGATTTAAATGCGTAGTTTGATTGTATGCGTTATTCCCCGTGGTATCAGTTAGTGTTCTGTCGTTGATAATTGAATTCTGATCTCACTCCACTATAATTTGTTGTTCTTAAAGTTTGATTAATATTTTTGAATTTCTATCATAAGGATTAATAAATAATAGTGATTTATTATTTACGTAGTTATTAATTATGAATCCAACATACCCAAATTTAGATAATGTGCAAAGGGGAGATAATAATCATAGAGGTAGTGAGAGACTACGACATACTCACCTAATATTCAGTAATCAAAACTTTTAAAAATCAGTAATTTCGTTTTTGAACATCGACATATTTAATGTGTATAAGCCTCTCTACAAGTTGGTTACTTACAGGCTCTAGGATTGAAACTATAAATGCGATAGATACAACTTCGCATGCAGCTCATAACAAGCACGCAGCTACTGTGGGCAGATAATTTCTATATAATAGCATGTATTGCGCTTATTTTCAATAATATATGTTACAAGAATAAAGTTATTGATAGTGGCATAGGTACAGAAATATTTTTTGTTAATTTAAATATTTTTTTTTAAAAAAAATGAACAGAAAAATGAGATAAATATCACTGACAAGAAATCAAATAAAACTAATAATCAACAATTATGACTAACAATTAAGATTTATTTATTATAAAAATTATATATATATTTTATATGTTACTGGCACAAAGTATGAAATGCAGGCATTGTATAGAATGCCGGGCGGTATTTAGGCAAAGTATGAAATATCAGATTTATTAAATATTTTGCCTAGGCATTCTAAAGAATGACCAAATCTATTTAGGCAAAGTATGAAAAAAGATTATGATAAGGCTATTATATATCAATGACGTACATTACAGAAAAATATAAAAGTTATTCTGACAAAATAATGAGAGTGCCATTAAAAACTTATTCAAAATACGTAAAGGAAAATGATAGTTGTACCAAACAAAATTTATATCTTCCCCATGAAGGGAAATAAATTTTCAAATAAAAAGCAAGAAATCAAAATTAATTTACTTGTTGGCTTGACATTGTAAGCTTGAATGAGACAATTTGAATTTGATTTCATTACATTTTTCACGCAATGACAATTCTTACGTTGATACTCTGTTTGACGGAAACATTTGAAAATCCTTGGACATTTCCATTGAACTGAGCAATTTCAACTGACAGAAGAGGATTTTCTGATCAGTATTATCTACATTCTAAGCAAGCTTTTGAGGCACAAAGTAAATTATCTTTTCCATATACTTGTTTTGAAGTTGCTTCAAATGTTCTAAGTCGATAGAAACCATCCTATTTCCCACTTATTACAAGAACCAGTACATTGGCAATGGAAAGAAATCATAGGTTTTAAAACAATACATTTTTTTAAAAAAATAATGTTCTGTTTTTTCTGGCAATGGTCTCAAATTCGGATGTACAGTTCAATATCATAACGTGTAACATCGTTGCATTTAGTTGAAAGTTCTTTCAGAATTCTATCACGGCCTCAGAATTCTCGACGTAATACTGTATAGAAGTGCTTCTCAATGTTTTAATATTCCGGATCGATCACCGTTTGATAATTCTACCGCGATCCACTGAGGGTGGGACGTAGATTATTTATATTTTAAATCGCTTTAATTTAATAATTTAATTGTATTTAAATATGTGTCTTCAGATTAAGATTCAGTTGCAACAAAAATTAATATAATGTGCTTTTACATGAAGTATAAAGTGATTTCCATGGAAAATCGCACAAACACAAGAGAAATACATCTCAGAAAATACATCGAAAATAATTTAATGCTCCTTAAATGGCGCGATAACATTTGATACACGAACCGGATTGTGGGAACCACTGCTGTATGTTACTGACGCCTTTCTTAACAGGTTAGATGAGTTTAACTTTATTTTCCACACATATCACATCGTAGCTATTCCACAACCAATAGCCCCTGAGTTCCTTCAAGGTAGTCATTTTGGTATTCTGTATATCAGTTATTAACTTGTAGTAAATAAGTTCAGTTAAGGTTTTCTTGCAGCATTAACTCGAAATTGTGGCACATCGTCACCGAATAGATGTTTCATGACTATAGACCAGGATTCGGCAACCTGTGACGTGTCAAACTAATCTACCAAAATGATTCAGCATACACACAGTTGGACATTTTTTGAAATAATTCAAAAACTGACAAATTTGTGTAGTAGTACAAACTACCACTGAGAATTTTACCACGTGCCACATGTGACACATGTACCATTAATTGCCGACTCCTGCTATAGACCACGACTTCTCCAACACTACACATTGCTTCTACATTTTCATGCAGCAGAAGAAAAACCAATTTTTGTTGAGTATTTTGACACTTACGAGCAAACCACAAAGTGCAACTGGCAAATTCTGAGCCTAAGACACTCGTTAAAAGTCTTGTGTCTTACCAAACAATATCATAAGTAATCGGAGATTTATTTTCTACTTTGCCAGTGTCTCATTAGACATTGCATGGAATTCCAAGGCAATGTGTGAAATATGAATAATTTCATACATTGCCGACTCGGCCATTTTTAGGCATTCTATACAATGGCGGATTTCATATTTTGCTGGTAACATATATATATATAAATAAGTAAATAACAAAAGATTACATGCAATTTAAAAAATACATTACTATTCCGATCGAATGTTTTCTCATTTTTCATTTGACATCAACTTTGTTTCAAAAATTATTTTCTCCTAATTGACTCGTTCAGGGATAAAATCTTATGCTCTAAATTACTGTTGTCCTAACACACTACTTCAATTTAAAACCCAATGAAGCTGCAAATTATAATTTGAACCAAACATGTTAAGTAAAAGTGGAGGTTTAATTAAGAAAGCATCTCTGTAAATAAAATTTAAAATTATTTTTCAGTTGCCATGATCACGTGTCTTATTTCCTTATTTAAAAGTACGGAAAACAATCAAAAATAATTTGTGAGAATGCATTTTTATCAAACGAAAAATGTCAGAAAGCCAAATTAGTGACAGCAATGGATAATTCTTTCAATTAGTAAGACAATGTTTTTTTTATTGGATGTCGTTTTGCTTTGTTCTCTCTTATGTGTTTCATTGTATAAATCAATTTCAAATTAATCTATCTAACTGTCTTTCACGCTTCTTAAATTCTTGATTAAATTCCTCAAACTGATACTTGAGATTTTTCTAAAATGTTCCATTTTGTATAAACGTAGTAAAGTTTTAATGCTATACATAAATGCGTGTTTCTTTTTTTTTTATTCGCGCATTAATTATATTATAAACATTTAAGTTCTCACTATGATTTTGTTTATTTATTTTAGGCAACTAAACTTTGAAGACTTGAAGTGTCTAGTTTTAAAATGGATTTAATTTATTCTCTATTTTATTTAGGCTAAGATTTTTCCACATTCTGCATTTTGCGTAATTAAATTTGCCTTGCTTCTAATTTTACTTTATTATTATTTTATTTGACATTTTTTTTAAAAAAAGAAAAATTTGTTGAATAGGTAAAATTATATTTAAGAACATACGGTTTTTTCTAATGTTTAAAGTATTGTTTTCTGAATATTGAATATTTTGAGAGCTAATGTCAGTGTACAATGAGGGTCAGTTTTAAATGTCTAAAATAAACTTACCGAAATCTAGCTAATTTTTTCCTTAAAATAAATTTAATAATTAGCAGTTCAATTCATTAGATTTTCTTGAAGGTATTTTAATAATAAAAAAAACTCTGATATATAACAGTTATATATAGGGATTGTAATACCGGTAAACCGAATACCGGTATTTTGGGCCATTTGGATAATTTTGTATAATACCGGTATTCACAAATTTAAATGCCGGTTTTTTGGTATTTAAAGGAAATTTATTAATTGTTTTCACTATATGCTCAGGACTCGCCAACATAGCAAATAGTGCACGTTTTTGTTTTTATGTAAAAGTATTAATTATTTCACTGAGATTAAAATATATTATAAATGAAATAATTTTACGTCCATGTCAGAAAGTGAAGATATTAAACGCGTTTACTCCACTCATTCCGTTGTTCTTATTTTTATTTTTCCTAGATGGTCTTACAGTTCTAAGGCAACTCGTTTAATCCATCATCTGATTTTTTCAGATACCTCAGGATAAAAGACTATTAATCTGAACTTAAAAATATAGACAAAAAAATATTTCTCTGACAAATAGAACTAAATGCACACTATTCCTAACTAAGTTCTCATTGAAAGAGGAATAACACATCAAAATTTATCTGCCTCCCATCATCCATCAACACCTATTACTACAAAGTCTCCCTAAAAGGCGAAATTAATTAGACTGTGAATATACAAAAATGCATCGTAAAATCAAGAGAAGTTATAAAAAATTTGAATCATCCAAGGCCAAAACTGTCCTATTACAGCTCAGAGCGATACTACTCTTGCACAGGATTCGTAGTCTGATATTCGTATATGAGAAACCAAGGCTATATTTGTGAAGAAAATGGGTGATATTTTGATATTTTTTTAAATTGGTGAGATTATTATTCACATTGTATTTGCATATCATACTTTAGGGTTTAAAATATTTTTCAGATTCATTATATCTATACTCATAAATAATAACTTATAATAATGAATAAGAGTAACTTTAAAGAACATAAGAAAATCAGTTGATAATACTTCGAATTGGTTTTATTATGTATATATGATAAAAAAATATGGTGGCAAAATATAAAAAAATTTCAAGAGTTATTAAAGTGAATGGAGGAAGGGCGGACATACACATTTAAAAACTACGCATGATACAAATTTGTTAAAGAGGAAGTAATTTAATTGCGATGAAGATACAAATTTAAGCACAGTTTCTAATTACACGCCATCAGGGGGGTTTTAGATTATTTTGAGAAATAAGATAATTTGGATGAAATTATTGTGCAAAGTTCATTCCAGTCATCATGACTGCAATTGTGGCTAATTGTGTTTTAAGATCAGATTTCAAAACTGACTGAATACTTTCACAGACTGAATAGAGATATTTACAGGGGTTTTTTGTGATTTAAATAAATAAGAAGTTTCTTTACTTGTTTGTGATTCTTTATATGCTGTTATAATTTATAAGTTACAAATTATTGTTTGTGATATTTACACTCTCTAATAAAATTGGCAATTATAAAACGAAGAAACACCTGTGTTTTCTTTCTTTTTCTAAATTTTCTACTACCGGTATTAAAATCGGTAACCCGGTATTGAGATCTAAAAAATATCGAATACTAGTATTGAACTTTTGATCCGATATTGCTGTACATAGTTATATATTGTGTACGATATAAATATTTTCATTTTTGACTGCTAAAACAATTTTTCAAATAATGTGTAAATGTAAAAATACCATCCAATTAATATTTATTACAAATTCTAACTGTCAAATGGAAATTTATAAGCAACTGGTGCATACAAAAGAAACTTCGATTTGGCATTCATTTTTAAACTCAAACTGATCTCATTGTACATTTTAAAGTAACCCAACCTCTTTTATTTTTGAAAAGTATCTGAAGAAACTAATGAGAAAAATTGCTTATGTATTTTTACTTGAAATTACATGAATTTTTCAGATGAGTGTCAGAATAAGTATACGAGAAAATGCTATTAATTTATCTCACATTCTTTATCTTTTCAGGTATTGATTTAGATTTCGGTGTGTTATTTTCAGATGTCATTTATTTTCAAAATTTGTTTTATAAGAATTATTTTACGTCACCCAAGATCATATTATGCTCGTTGAAAATTCATCTCACAAACAAAATGAACAACAAGCATTGTTTCATTTTAATTTCAGTTTTAGCATTTAAGAACATTAATTTGCTTTGAAAAAAATGTATCCTTTCTGGGAAATATTTCGTTTATTTTTCCTTACATATTGGTAATTTTATTGATGCTAATATTGTTTGACAATAATAAGAAGTAAAAAAGGAAGAGGAATTTGTACTCAGTGATTTGTTTCTAGAAGAGTTTGTTTTTGTTTACTGCAATTAGATGCAAATCAGTTCATGACTGTCTTTGTAAGCAAATAAAGGAAAAGTAATAACGTCTGAGGATGAATTAATCCAGGAAGAATGAGTTAATGAACCTTATTCATGAATATGTATGTATATATAAAACTATATATATATATATATATATATATATATATATATATATATATATATATATATATATATATATATGCTCTTCCTCTCCTTGCATATATTTATACATAGTTCAATGCATCAGAAAAGTTTGATGGCCAATTAATGACTCTCTGGGGTTGCCACTTATTGCAACATAGCATCCGGATGGAATATAAACTTTAAGAGAAAAAACTTTTATACGCATGTAGTTCCTTCAACTTATGTTGGCCACACAATCCCCAGTAAACAGTTATGAATTAAGTTACAATTTTTTATGCGGTACCTGAATTTATTTTTTTGTCCTTGTCACCCTTACAGCACGACGGTACATCGATAAGATTATGCGTCCAATGATGTTTCACTTATTTTTGTAGAGCAATGGAGTTCACTTTAACAGGAGATCAAACGTGCTCTGCTTTCTACAATAAATTAACTTAGATCTGTCTCCAACAGATACTGTTTCAGTTAAGAGGAGCACCCATGTTGAAACATCATTGGATCATACCAATCCAATATGCCAATAGTAACATGCATGGAAAGATATCCCTCAGGACTGACCAACTCTATGGTTCAATGTCCAACCATATAACAGCTTTCATTTGGGTCATTTCAATTTATTTATTTGTTTTTTCTTTTGTGGCTGTATTTTCTGAATAAAACATGCATTTCCATTATATTGTTAGTATTTCATTTTGTGTGAATCACATCTGTACTACTTTTTGCATTCCTTTCAGTTAATTTTTTCTTGATACCTCCCTTTTTATAACATGAAATGTAGTATTTACTCGTATACAGATTGAATATGTTTAATTTTACTTGCAATAAATTACTTTTGTGTACTTTTATACATTGAAAAGAAAGTATAAACCGTAATTAAGCTCGAACTTAAAGTAAGTTGGCAGTATATTATGCTGAATTATTTATGAAAAATGAAAATGCATATTTTTTTTCTTTTCATTAAATAACGATAATAATCTTTAAATAATACATTAAAAGAAGTACAATTAAGTTTCCACCCTCTGCCAAGAGATGGCACCCTCAGTAAGCTATGGTTCAAAGTATCAGATTTGAAGTATTGCCGATCTTTTATCAGCATTCTTTGTGATGAAATATTTTATTTTACTTCTTTAATTTGAAATATTCTGCAGCTGAGACGTATTGCTTGCTTATAGAAGTATATGGTAAGGCTGCTTTGAGTGAGGAATGTTGTCATGATTGGTTTCAAATATTTTAATAAGAGTGAGCGTGACATCGAAGATCTGCGTCTAAAACAAGAAATTACGCTTACATTAGGAATGACTCAAAAAGAAGTTTTACATTACTTAAATTAGTTAGAAATGATTCAAAAGTAAGAAAATTGTCTTCAGTATAAATAGAAGCGGTGAAATTTTATATACCGATTTTGTACATGTGTAACGTTGCTTGCCAGTCAAAAACGAAAAGGCTTGTGCACATATAGTCACTTGTAATTAAAAATGGATCCGCTTCGATAACCCAAAGCTAGGGAAATCATAGAGAAAACCCGGTAATGGGGGGGGGGGGCTTCAGCAACCGTATATATATCATATGAAAAAATCATGCTGAATAATTCATGGGATCAACTTGGTACCCTGTATTGAGAGTTGGTGAAAACGAACGGAACAATTTCTGGAGCTCTCTACTGAACACATTTGATGAGACTAACCCGAGTACTCAATGAAGAAACGCGAACGTTATATTGCATGATAGTGCTTATTCAAGTGTTGCGGCGATAGTTAAAATATACTTGGTAACCCTTCTTTGAAAAGTCCACCGTATTCACCAGACATTGACTTTACCAATTATCACTTGTTCCAATCCATGACACATAGACTGTTTGAGCAGCACTTCACATTATATGAAAATACCAAAAATTTGTTTAATTCTTGGAAAACTTTAAAAATTATTTATTTGACCAACTCAGTATCCAAATGCTCCAGGAAAAATGGTGAGAGAGGGAAGTGATGGAGCTAGTGATGAAAAGTACTTTGAATAAAGCGTAATGTACCATTTTTTTTCATAATAAATGCTCACTTTGTGATGAAAAGTTTCAGAAACTTACATGTTCTCTTTTTAATTTTTTTTTCAAATGGGGCTACTGATTGGTCATTACCATTGCAGTCCTATTATGTTCCCCGGGAGCTGGTATCGCTTTTTAGAGTGGAACCATATATGTGAACACCACTTGCTATGTTTGAACTCCAAAGTTAAGAACTGAGCTCTACCGATGTGAAATTGTTCTAGGAACTTATTTTTAAGAAGAGGATCCAAGCTGAACAGGCATTCGAGACATAATCTTACGACATGGGCGCTGTCATTTTTTTTTTGCCTCAAGAAAAACCGGGTTTGAAATCCGGGTCCGGTGCCCATCTAACATGCCACCCAGCCTACTCTTTTTATTATTACATTAAATATGGTTCTAAGTAACAAATATTGTTTTATTATTAGAATGTAAATAAAATTTAAAAAACAGACATTTTTCGTTTATTTATGGTTTTCTAATACTTGCACTTATAATGTGTACATTGATTTTTGTATTATTAAAAATTGTATTCTTTTTATATTTGTTTTTCAAAATAAATATTTAATTTTTTTTTTAAATTTTCAGTTCACTTTCATTACCACTTAATATCAACCGATACAATAAGTGTTGTTGGTAAATGCGAACCAAATAACAGATTTAAACACAGCTTTGATACATACGAACAGCATAATATTCTCACATATTTTAAATAACTACTTTCAGACTTATCAAAATCTCGACGACTTACTATAGGTTCTTAATAATACTTGAGTTCTATATTTCTCTGAACTATCATATCCAAATAATTTTTCACACAGTCGCGCAACATTTGGTTATAAATGCCATTTGCAAAATATTAATTAACACAATCTCTTTTGATGAAAATTTCTATAGTGAATATAACTAGGTATCCCAGAAAGTACGGATTAAAATAATGTGCTTTAATGCTTCGAAAGTGAGGAAGTAACAATTTACCATGAAGAACGAATTCTTTGTTGCCCCAGCCTCTTTCCTTCTATTGCTTAATCAAGAGATTCAACCACTCTGTTTTCACAGGTTTGTTAAGCTATACATGATAAGATAATTAAATTGCGTTTCCACAATGTATCGATTTTGAATAATAGATAAGTGAGGGATGTTGCATAACGAAACTGGGTAAAAGTATTCTTTTCACCAGCTTAGGAGACTAATTAATTAGCATTGTTTCATGATTTTAACGTAAGTGTGGCTTAAAGAACCTGTACATTTCTTGTAACAGGTGTTAGACTGCAGCACAAGGTGCAGACAATAGTTAAGAATACCCATATTCAAAATTTGGGACAAGGTTCAATTTGTAATTAAAGGTACTATGGAATATTAAAAATGCTATAACAGAAATGGAGAAAAATAACTGTATCATATATGAAGAGCAGCTCAAATAGTGGTAACCCAGACAATGTTTCTTAACAAACGTACTGCTTACACTGTGGCATATAGCTAAATTTCGAAACGTTTTGGCATTTTATCGTCAGCAGCTTCTGTAGTGGGTCATTAAGAACTGTCATAGAATCATAAAAGAAAGGAAAAAAGTAGCTTGGTTCAACGAATCACGTTTCTTTGGCAATCTTATTGACAGTGAAGTAAAAATACGTAGATTTCAAACGAAAACCTTAGTAGTCGAGTGTCTGGAGAGAGTTCATTCCCATAGAACAATTACTGACGTCTCTGCGTTACGTGAACATCAATGGGGATAATTTTATGACCCATGAATCTAATTTAAGGGCTGAAATTATTATTTTAATTTCTAAATGTTTTCTGATGAGCATCGGGAGTGAAATGTTCTAAATATCAATTGTTATAGCCAATGGAAGGAGGAGGGAATGATTCACCCACTTAAACATATCAATAAAAAAAGGTCAGTTTTTGTTTACTTTTCTAGCAATTTTTCACTTATTTTCTACGTATTCCTGCACCTCCATTTTTTTCTCCCAAATATCTCAAATAATAAAAATATATAGCAACAGGTTTGGATAAAAGTGATAAGGATTAAAAAAAAGTCTCCGAAGTTCGAGCAAGCAAGTTCAGAAAATTCATTGTTCGAAGTTATATCTCTGAATAACTCATATGCTCCTTTTTACGCACTAAATCTCCTGTTTTGGCATGCTTAAAAGTTTCTTGCTCATATCTTTATATTTGCGTATCCCTATCTTCTCTCAGTATATATTTCTCGATCACAGAATCAACTTTGTGGTGTACTAAGCAGTGATTCTGTATTTCGAAGTAGCTCGAATTTTAGTAAATGATCCAATTTTCTCCCCCCGCTTCTTAAAACAGAATTACTATAAGGGACTATAAACAATTATTAATATCGATCATTGATTTATTGTTTATATTTATTATGCCCCTTGATAGTAAAATACCTCTTGAATGTTTCCGCTTATTTGCGGTGAATTGGTTTTAAAAACACAACGATGAGCCTCTTCTTGACTTCTTAAAACTACATATCAGTTTTACTTTGAATGCCAAATTGAAGATCAGGATTGTGTTCTAAAGTTTTATTGTAATACACGTAAAAGTAATTCAATCAAATGGCTCAAAGGTACTCTTAACTCAATGTTTTTTGCTATGCCCATGTTTTAACGCTATTCTTGCAATCACCGCTCAGATTGTTACTTTTCTTGGAACTCCACAGTCGGATTCTCTAGCAAAAAATGAGAACACAATTTGTGTAAGTCCTAATATATCTTCCGCACAACGAATCTTTTCTATTGCTACTGTGGCCACAAAAATCTATACTTTACAGTCAGAATGACCAGTTATTTCATAGGATAACTAGTAAAGCATGAAACTTTTCATCTATTATATACCTAAGTTGACTTGTCTAGTTATTTCATGAAATGCCTAGTTATTCTATGAAATAATTTAATTATACGAGATAGTTTTAGAAATGGCTCCACACCCGTATTAAATGGCTGATGACTATACCTTTTTCAAATCTGTTAAGTCGCTTAATTCAAATCCAAGTATCCAAAAACATAGGATATATTTTTAACGCAACATTTCTTTTTCGATGTTAACATGTTCAGTGAATAAAATAATCTAGATTCAATATTAATGTATATTCAAAGAAAAATAAATTCTAACAGAAACAAATAGTAAGCCATCCAAATGTTTTTACATGCAACGTCAAGACAGCGAACGCATAAATCCAATTTGTGAAGAGTTTTGAAATAATATGGCAGTGGGAAAAAATATAGCAAGAGGACACGATACATTTACTTTCGTCCTCAATTAAAGGGAATGCTGGTGAAAGAATTTAATCCCACATCATTTGTACTCTAGGTCTTCCTTTCTCCGCTCTCATTTGTGCTTTTCTTTCTTTTGTGTTTCCCGTACTATTCTTTAGGTAGCCTAACCTTATTGTGCTGTATGAAATACTCTCAGGGAGGCTTTTTTATTCAAGATGATTCTTTACTTTTACTCTTTTTATTGTAAGGAAAAATGGTATTTATTTTGAACAGGTTGGACATCATTATCATCATTACGGAGTTAAGAGTATATTTCAAAATAAGAAAATTTTTGCAGATGATGTGTCTGTACTGTTTCAGCAAATATTTTGGTTTGATGAAAATGTATCACGATTGTTGCTGTAATCTCCAATTAAAGAAGATGAAAAGTTTCCAAAAATCAAGTCGCTTATTTTTCATCATGAGTAGCTTAAGAAAATAGCACATTTAATTCCGATTTTAAGAAAAAAAATAATCTCAAGGAGATTAATATTACAATTTATTTTGCTACATGTCTTTTTTTAAAAATATTATTTACAATTTCTTATTAAGAAGAGCGTTTTTCAAGACTTACCGGAAAACTAAAACGTACATTTTTCATGTAGATACTTAATACGCTGGGAAAACATTGCTTATTTGAAAATAATTAATCGATGAAAGGTAATTAATAATTATATGAATTCAATATTTATTTGCAATGTTCATTGATGATATATTTTTGTTAAATTTCAACACAATTTGTTTTTCTATATGAAGAACAAAATTAAGGAATTTTTTATTACATAATCATTGTCTTGGATTATGAAATAATTAGTAGAAGCCTTACGTTTACTCTTAGGAAAACAGTAATTATAAAATCCTTTTGAATATTTACAGTTAAAACATTTTTACAACTGATTAAAATAGATATTTTTAAAACATCATCTGAATATCTTAAAGGACTTGTGACCATATTAAAATTCCTTTAATCAATGTTAAGCAGCTATTTCTGCTTTTTTTTCGTTTTTATATAATTCCTTACACGATAGTGTGATTTTATTATATTAAACATATAGAATTGGACCCTTATTTAATGATTCATTGGAAACATATTTGATTCATTGTTTCGAAGTTATTTGTAATATGGGGTTAAAAAAATACAATTTTTTTACTTACTTTTTAGAAATTGTATAATAATTATAACATAAAAATATCCATAGTTAGAAATTACACACTTTTTATGATGATGATGATGTCGTATCCATGACGGGACATAATCAAACAGTACCACTGGCCAGATGACTGTTCTGGCAATCTGTTCAATACTATTCACATAGAGGTTTGTTGATGGAAACAGAACCCTCATTTCTAGTAGAGCAGCAAGAACAGCTGGGCAGTCAAAAATATGAGCAGGTGTTGGCTCTATATCTAAACAGTTATCCAATGCCTGTAATTTCTTCTCCCATCCCTATCAAATTTCCTTCGACTGTGATGACTAGTTCATAGCCTAGCAATAGTCATTAATATAAGGCGGTCTCCATTTATATTACAGATCTGATGCTTTACAGTATTTGACTTTTGAAATTTGAAATTTGTGACAGCATTTTTGCGTATATTAAAGTAACGTTGACAAAGTTATCATTATTAAGATTTCTAGCTTTTTTCGCCAGTTTATGCGTATTTTCTTTGCCTGTTGATGTCAACATGGGAGGGTAAACATAAGAGGAAACAAACCTTTTCTCTTCTGTAATATAAACAGGCGAGAGCAAACCTGTAATCCATGAACCTCCGCTTAGAATTTCTGAAGGGTTACTTTTAAGTCACAGAAAATAGCGAGACCTTTAGTCTGTACTAGAATAGGGAGAGTCTCATATAGATCAAGAAACTCTATTATCGCCCGAAGTTTATAAGCAAAGCAAGCGGCAATAGCCCCAGCGCCGATTACTCGTTGATAGATTGCATCACTTGGAGTAGTCATAAATACTCCCGATCTTCCGTTGAATAATGTTTCATCAAAAGACCGTCTGTGTAGGCAGACACAAAATCATCTTTTGGATATTTATCAATAGTCTTGAGCTCTTTTTTTTTTCAGCATACAACACACACTTTTAATTCAGCAACTAATTGGAATTTTTAAATACTAGCTAACACATGTTTTACAATGTTACACATTGTTTCATAAAACGATAGGTCCAACCGTTGAATGCAGAAAAGTTTTCCCAATATGCTTTTCGGCAAGTTGAGCTTTTTATTCATTCAAATGACCGCTAATGGCTATTTTCTTAGCACAAACCATGTTGAACCATTCAATAAGTCAAAATCATGACTTTCAATGACCTTCTTATTTTCGAAGATTTTTTACTACATTCTGCAGATGTCTTTTCATTTCCTGCTGCCTGCTTAGTAATTGTTACTAATGTCAACGTTGAAATTTAAAGTGTTCTTCAAAAGCATTTTGTGGTTTAACATAATTGTCCAATTCACGTAAAATGTTAAGCCTTTAATTTCAAGGAAAAACGTTTTCTTTTTGCCAATCTGCCGTGCTTTTATAATTTTTAAAAAACAAATTTGTATTACCGTATGTACGAGAATGATCATTTTCTTAAAATTAAGAGCAAATGGTCAAAGTTCTTAAAGTATTCCCTGCTTTGTCGAGTGGGATCAGAAAAAGGAATTTCTGCTACTATTCAAAACTTCACGCGATATTTAACATTAATGACTCATTTGCCCCTTTAAAGTGTAACAATATGCTGCACATTTTACCGTCGGAATTTACTGCTTGCAGAAAAGTCTTTTTTTCTGTTCCAGGCAAAAAGGTTATGCCACTTTGAAAAGAAAATTAAATTTTTTCTAATCCAAACTATAAAAAAAAGTTCTGCTGCTGAAATAATTATTTAATTCAATGTTTATTGTTTAATAAATAGAGGTTTTTGCCTTCATTTTATTGGCGAAAAGGAAGATCCGTTAACACAAGAAATTCATAAATAGGAGTTCGCTAAATCAAAGTTCAACAGTATGACTTGAGATCTGTTTATAAATTTTTTCAATCTCTACTAATTAAAGTTTTTCTTATCTACAAATTATTTTATGAACCAATTAAAGAAAACGTCATACATAGAGATTATTATTCTTATTCGCATTTTATTTGATGTCGAAAATTGTTCATTGGAACGAAGTGTCAGTTTAGGTTGAAGAAAACAAAATGCTTTTGAATTACTGGCCATCACATAAAACTGATTATTTCGGTATGTTTTGATACTTATAATTAATCTTCAACGTTTATTTTTGATGTTTTACATAAGTTAACATAAGCAACAGGTTTCTTAAAAGAAGTAAAAATACTACAGTCAAAGTAGATTATATATTTACTATAATGAACTTCAACCTTGATATGATTCAGCTCGAGAAACGTTACAGTGAACACAATGATACTTGTACACTTTAAATATATTTTGAATGCTTTAAGGATAATGAAAATATAGATTCGGTTAGAAAGGCGAAGTTCGATATTATCCCTCCTTATTAATACCCTGCACTTACTCCCTTGAAAAAGTAGTTTCTTTTCAATCCTAAAACAATGCATGCGTTGGGAAATCTTAATGAACTTTGCGGGTCAATAACTCTCTCTCATAGTAGTAAAACCCAGAAATAAAAATTAAATTTTTGTTAATGGAGTAAATAATCCGTAGAAAAATAATATTTTAAAGATGAGCTAATGATTGTTTTTTATTAACACATACACATGAAGGCATCATACACATACTCAAGATCACAAACAAGTGCAATAAATTTGGACGAAATTTCGAAAATTCAGCTGCTAGCAACAACAAAAATAAGATACAGCTAAAAATATAATTCTAACCTTGTTTCTTAAGAAAAATTTTAAAGAGACTTATAATAGTATTTTTTTATATTACTATTGCATAATACGTGTGAATGTTCTTTCTTTGTCGAATATACACGTGAATATGTGAAATTAAGAGAGATGTGCAAAAAACATATCCTTTACTAAATCATAAAAAACTTCAATAATTAAGAAAAAATATTTAGCATTTTTATATTTTCTCGATAGTTTCAATTTATTTGTAAATTTGTTCGTTGTTTACGAGCACTACTTTTAATTTTTTTTTTTTTATAATTCTGCTTAGAAAATTTTGATGTTTTTTCAATTTATCTCTGTCTATATCGTAAAACCCTTGAGCTATAAGAACTCGTGGGGGAATTCCTGCCCATCTTGGGGAAAAAAATACTCACCGTAATTTGAAGGAATAACATCACACTGCAAAGGAAATAGGGATAGGAAAAATGATTTGTGAATACTTTTTAAAGCATGTTTATGATGATATTTTTCGATTTCAGAATTTTTTCTCCGGTTTAAGCTCATTTTGGCCCAGGGTGCAGAAGATCTGCGGGAACTCTTGGATCCAAGTAGGGTTCTGATGCGGTTAAATCCAGCTTATCTGGGTGCCCGCCCAAGCGCCCGATTGACAAATTTGTTCTGTGCCCGCGTGACTGTTCCAGGTTAGAAGTGCCTTCAATATAAAAATATGAATGTTAGTTCTAAAAAGAATTATGTTAAATGTTTTTCATTATGCTTATACGTTTAAGAATACTCAAAAACAAATCTTGGACAATAATCCTTCAAAGTACTCTCTGTGCTTTTCAAAATATCTTAACACTCGTTTATATGAAAAAAAAAACGCATCAGAAATACATTATTTACAACTTCCCTAAGTGAAAATAAACACATAAGAGATTGGACAGAACTAACCATACCAATAAGTTCGAAGATCAATTAGATATGATCAGCAAATATATTCTTCTGTCTGGATGAAAAGTGAATTAAAAGTCTTCCTTTTCTTCGCACAGCTAACGTACAGTATTTCAATAATAATAACAGTGATGCATTTTTTATCTTCTTATAAAAAACTTTTGATTCTGGGTTCTGGTTGTTTTTTTCTGAAGAGTAGTAATTTAGGTTTAATAAGAAAACATAACAAAAAAATCTCTCATCTCGTGGGATTACAACAAATCAACAAAATGTTTTTTATTTGGCTATAGAATCAAATATAGCTAATAAACGTGTTGAAGCTTTTATATTCATTGACGTAATATCGCCAGATGAAATGTATGAATTATATCAATATAAATGTGTTTTTTTATTATGTCAGAAAGTATTTGTTTTTCTTCATTTCAGTAAATTAATTTTTTTTCATGCTTGCGCTCCCTCGAGTGAGTTATCATGCCCCCAGGGGGTACGCCCTTGAGTTTAAGAAAGCTGGCTAAAGTCATGCAGATAAGATGCATGACTTAAAATAGTAGATGAGAGTCAGGTTATTATGGAATAACATTCACGTTTCTAAAAATAACTTTACTGACTTTCATAAAAGTCCCCAAGAAAACAGCTAAAGCAATTAATCCAAATTTCCTCTCGGTGATCTTCGGAAAAATTTCCATTGTAGAATATACATTCAGCGTCTTTGTTTTCTGGTTCTTTAGTTAGTGAAGTGAAGCCCATTACAAATGATACATCAGAACGTAACAATGCATTGCTGCTAACACTGGAGTTATCTTTAGTGTAGTGCTTCTCAAACTTTCAAATTTTCAATATTCAATCATAACTTTCATCGCGATCCCTCCAAACAGTAGCAATGTATGGAATTCAAAAATAATATACTGTGACGTAAGGATACAATACGACTTTAACATCTTAAGTGCCACAGGTGTGCCACTTTCCGATGTACGAACTTTTCTGGAAGGTACGAGGTTCGAACTTAAAGGTTTTCTCAATAACAATGAAATTAATTTTGCTATTTATACGGGCTTTTGAAAAACTTCTGTTTTTTCTTTTAAGAAAAAAATAATGTATAATCTAACATATAAAAATATTACTAAATTCTAATTTTAAATAAAATAAAAAATGTACTTAATTGCATTGATTAAAACTGTAATGAGGAAGATGGTGCTGAATAACTTTTACAAATGCTGTTGTGTGAGGTGCAATATTTGAAATCTGCAGTCTGAACAATCTGCAACCTTTCAGAGTCTCTGTAGTAAAAATCATTGATTTTTAGTTCACATTTTTTTTCTTTTTTAGAAGAATTTGCTTACAAGCACAATGATAAAGGGTTTAGGAGGAAACAAATTGCTATTTCGCTTAAATGATGATGGAGTTAATGCTGGCGATCAAAAATAGAACTTGAAAATTTCCATTAAGTTCTTGTGAATGTTTTTGTCTGATTGATTTTTATTTAATACATGTATATATATATGTGTGTGTGTGTGTATGTATATATGTATACGCATTTATGTAAATAAATGTACTCTAATAAACTTAATTTTGTTGAATATATGTTTTTTCCAATATTCTTTAACATGAAAAAATATTTCAGTCTCTTTTATTTCGTGTTAACTGATTTTCACTGTATTGGTCTAATTGCATGAATTCTACAATGCTCTTCTCGATATCCTTTAAGTTTGTTCATTAACTTATTAATGTTCTCAATTATGCAAAGTGCAACAACAAAAAAGTGATTTAAGATGCTTAGTTGCATAAATTAATCGAAATGAGGAGATATATTTTACGATCATGTCAAAGCCACCATAAAAGCAAGTTAAATAAAAATTTGAAATATACAATTTTTTGACATTAAATATTCTTCTACAAATAAAAATTTCTTATTAACAAATCTCTGAGGAGAATATTCTTCAGATACGTAATCACTAACTGAAAATTACAAGTTATTTAATACCATTTCTATAGTGTAATTTTTTTTACTAAATGACTTACGATATTTGCGTGAAAAATGTAAGTCTATTAAGTTAATGATGGGATTTTAAGAGCAAATTTCTGAAACAGGAAACATAATGTTTGGAACATTAAGGTGAAAGTTTTTGCGAAAGCACACTCACAAAATCTTATCCAACGTTGACATTTTTATATGGCAAATTCGAAATGGGGGGTACCATAAAAGTAATTACTTTTAGTACGCATATACTAATATAGAAATTAAAATGTGTACCGTTGTTCATTCATGCGCAAAGTGAAAAATTGAAGAGGTTTCCTTAAATTAATTTAAAACACCTAACTTTTGGAAAATAATTATATATGCTGTTAAAGTGGATGGAAATTCTGTTACATTAATATATTTTCCCCTTCAAGCATGCAAAATTAAAGAGATAAATCATTTTTAATTTGAAGGGTTTTGTGAAACTTGAAGAATTAGGAATGTATTGTTTAAGAATAACATTATTTAAAACAATTTTCTGATTAATGTTATTTGTCATATAAATTTTATTAAATTTTTTGTAAGTATTGAAAGTTGTTTATTTTTTAAAGGAAAGGATGATTATTTAGAATCTCAATTGAAACATAAATTGGCAAAAATATTTCTTGTGTGAAAAGGAATAATTGTTTAACGCTTTCATGATATGAATAATAATTAAATGAAATATCATTAAAAAAAATTCAGCATTTCAGTATTTAAGTAATGGAAGAAAATATGCCTCTAATTATGATAAATTTCATGATAACAGAAATAATAAATTTATTGGTAGTAATCCATTAACAAAATATTGTTTTCTTTTTAAAATACGTAAACCAAACATAAGGAGAGTTTAAATAGAGTTATAAGAGGTGTGACCCAATGTAATAAAGGGACACGTGGGGAATGGGTTTTAACTAAGTCCACTATTTAATTAAACACATTTATTGGACAAAACAAACATTAATATACATAACTAGAGGACTGATTACAATTAAAGGGATCGGAACGCATGCTCATACGTCCGTACAGTTTCGAAGCTAGGCCATCACTGGAGATAGTTCAAGCCGCTAGAGGGCGTAAGTCTTTCTGCTGTTTATATGTGAGGAGGGGGGGGGTTACAATCTCCCCCTATGGATCCGACGACGTCCCGGCGAGGAGACAGAATCAGAATAAGCTGTTGTAGTAGTAGCTCTTGTTGAGGGATGGATGTTTTTTGCTGGGAATGGCTGTTGAAGCAGTTGACGGACTTGGAATATGTTTATTTTGTTTATGCAATGTGGACGCAATTTTTGTGGTCAGTGCTTCTTCTAAGACCAGGGTGGTCTGTACATTTTTCCTATGACAGGAAATTTTTATTGCCGGGGCGGCACTTCATACGATACCAGGGTGGTTTGTAGACTTTTCCTATGACAGGAAATTTTTATTGCCAGGGCGCACTTCATACGAGACAGGGTGGTATATATATACTTTTCCTATGACAGGAAATTTTTGACTGCCAGGGGCGGCACTTCTTTTATGACCAGGGCGGTCAATACACTTTTCTTATCACAGGAATTTTCGATTGCCAGGGTGGCACCTTTCATGACCAGGGGGTCTATAAATGGTGGGGTCCCTCCCCTTGGTTGAAAACATATTGCAAACATTTTCCGCAAGAATTAATTACAAATTTTATACTTTAAACGTTAATTTTTGCATAGAGAGTTCAAAATTAAATTTGACAAATATTATTAATAAAATAAAATACAGTATTATATGCCACAAAAAGAATTAAATTTTTTTACAATATGCAATTCCAAAATTTTTCATGAATCACAAAATAAAATATATGTTCATATCACTTTCAATAAAAAATCAAAGTAAAAATACTATATCAAAGTTTTATATAATCTATATAAATAAATAAAATTGAAGTGTCTGTTTGTAATTTCAAATTAGCAGTTTGTTACTAAATGCATTTAAA